>CM035795.1:29514781-29615379 GCA_020466265.1 Siphamia tubifer | reverse complement strand
TTATGTGACTTGCCAAGTCACATGACAAATCTGTTTTGTTAAAACCGGTCCTGCTTAAAAATAAAATTAAGGAATAAATTATTAGATGGACATTGCTTTTTTGTTTATAAAGATTCCTGACCTGCTGCATATCAACAAACCTGGCAACCCCTCCTCATGAGACATGAGATTTTTGATGAGATCTGGGGTGCATGGGACGTGTCTGAGAAGTTGTAAGTGGCATATTTTGGCACTAGTGGGTGGATGGAAAGTTTCCAGTCAATCCATTACAAGCCATTCAATCATTACAATTACTCTTAACCTGTTTAATTAAAGTAAAAATGTCATCTAGTTCTTCTTTAACATAATAATCCAACAAATGTAATACCTTTCCCAAAAACATAATAACTGTTGACTATCACAAACATAACATACAGTATCATTTTCCACATATGTAATAATTATTACTTATATGGATATTCATTACATTTGCAGGACCATACAAATGTAATGTAATAAAGTAGGACATTACATATATTTAAATAATGCATGCATGGATATTTCTTTTTCCTCCCATTTATTCTTGTCATTTGGACACTTTTACAACATTTACAACACATGGTACTAATATCAGATTCATACATGTTTAATTACAACTACAAGTAGAGGAATAAAACCAAATGGGCAACAATGTTACAAACCTTTTATTATAAAAGCTTCACTATGAACTGGATATGACTTATTCTCATTAAGTATAATACAAGCATATGTTTGAACCATGTAAATATAATAATGATAACAATGAAGAGGTTACAGTGAGAAAATGAAGTATTGTGGTAGGTGACTGTTTTACAGTTGTGGGCTCATTATGTTAAAAGCTGCAGTTTTTTTTATTGCCTTTGCAGTTTATTGTATGTTGTGGGAGTCACTACGTTTCTGGGATCAATCAAAGCCTGATAGACAAACCAAAGTCATTTATCTGACCTGAGATAAGATTAATATACAAATACTAGTTGGACCCAAAAGAGTGAAATGACTCCTGGAACCAAAAATTATATTGAGTTTTAGTGAATTTCAACATAAATCTATGGGAGTCGAGGCTTTTTGGAGCCAACCTCAGCTGCCATACTATGTTAACTTACTCCCACATCAGTTTCACTTGGAGCCAAGGTCCAATGGAAACACACGCATACACACAGTAGACACACACACACACACACACACACAATATGCATCAGCCACCAGTCTGCAGGTAAAAGTAGACAGTGTGTTCCAGGCACTGGTGAAGTCAGCCAAACTACCTTGAGACCAGGTTCTGGCACATCTTCCCCTGCTGCTGCTGCTCAGATACAGACCCATCAGCCTGACAGCAGCCCCGGGACAGACACTTGGAGGTGCACCAGGATTTTATAATTGCAATATGACCAGAAAAAAAAGATTTTGTGGAAATTCAACCTGGTCAGGCAGTGATTAGCAGTACTGCCTCACAGCAAAATGGTCATGGGTTTGATTCCAGCAGTGACCGATGTGGGCGTTTCTGTACAGAGTTTGCATGAGTTCTCTATGGGTAGTTCTTCCTACCATCCAAAGACATGCATTGATACTCTATGTCAAGTGGTCAATCTAAATCACCTAGTATATGTCAGCTTTACAGTGAAGTGGCAGCACATCCATGTCATATTTAGCTTTTACCTACAGGTAGTCATGATGGACTCCGGTACCCCCATGAAACCCAATACCATTCAGCCACTTTGGGGAGGTGACAAACGTGCAAGAAAACCCAAAAATCTGAAAGGAACTGAAGGTGTTTCGCCAAGAAGAATGGGCAGCTTTACCACCTGAGAAAATAAAGTGTCTCATCCAGGCCTGCAACTATCAATCTAGTATTCTGTCGATTTTTTTCAAGTTTTTTTTAATGGAGTCTTTGAATAAATTAACTTTTTGTTTGTTTTTAACTACATCAATCACTCAATGGGGATTGGAGAAGGCTGAGGTAATGTGAGATGTGTGTGTGCGTCCGTGCCCAGATGGATGAAAAGGGATGTAGCCTAATAACACTACCTTTACCACTACATTTGCTCAAAATAATTACAACAACTAAGGCTAAATTCTGACAAGTGCTTGTATTCAAACGTTAACAATATGTTAGCAATACTTGAGGAAGTGCTGTTGATGTGTGGAAGCTTTTGTGTTGCAGCATTGGTAGGCTAATGCTGTTTTGCTTCACACATACTGTTGTCTGTCTTACGCAGCCTAAAATGGTCCCACACTTCCAACATTATTTGCTTTTTATGCATGCAGCTACTTTTTGCCCTTTCCACTGAAAGCCAACCTATATATAGAAAATACAACTGTAAAGACGTACTATATTGAACTGTAACCTTGGGAGGAGTGACATGAACAGTGATTGTTCTTATTGTTCTGGCAAAGATAAAATAACCAAAGCATCAATATTCAGAAAAGAAGAAAACAATTCAGAAGGGATTTGGGGAAATAGTAAGTAAACAGACTTTTTTTCTGTGTTTGTGTGTTTCCTGCTTCAGTGAGATGTAACAGGACAAACATGGTTCCTTTGTGTAAAGAAATCTGTAGTAGTGGGGATTTTTTTTTCTAAGAGCACTGCTAAAATAAAATAAAAATCAATATCTTTGTAAAGGATGGGCCCAACCCACTTCTGGACCTGCATTTTTAAAGAGTGCACAAGGCCATGCAGAGACCTTTGGTGGCACAGAGACGCTTTGTTTTTTTAAAAAAAAAGGGCACATAAAACTAAATTTTCAAACAACTCAACTTTATTTAAAACTAAATTTCAATAACTCAATAATGTCTCCGTGTATATATGTGTGTGTGTGAGATGCTACATACTGTATTGGTCTTTAAAGCAGCAGTTTTCAGTTTACCATGTTCGTAAAAATGTCTACGCATGCGCTTTCGAAGGGTACACTGAACATGTGACTCATGAATCGTAGCAGCAAGGTGACAGTTTTAGTGATTTTTGTATTGATTCAAATTTATTCTATTAGATGACTTCTAAGGGCGTCAGCCAGGTCTCTCTCCAGACATTTAAGGTTTTCCTCGTCCCTCATCAATAATGTACACAAAGGATCTGTTCATCTTTAAACTTAAACATACCCTACACATTAAATTCCATTAAAAAGAAAAAATAAATCAAACTGCCACTGTTTTCAGATGCAAACATATGTATTCCAATAAAGAAAATCATACACATTCAAAATTGCCCAATTCCCCTTCAGTTCAAACCTTGGGTTTTATTTGTTATATAGGGAGCCTAAGTCTCTGCCTCTTCCGGTCGGTCCACTGGGCCTAAGTTCGGAAAAATGTAACATGAGAGTGGATGAGGAGAAAATAATTATTTTCTGGTCCACTTTACTTTATGCCCTGAATCACACATTTGCTGTACTTCAATTAAAATCATAACCAATGATGTGCGTTTGGAGTTTCTTTGATACGTGTTTTGTGATTTATTAGCGTGTAAAAATATGTAATTATTTGGACTCTGTTTGGACTACATATCAGACGTCGCATAGCTGACGTCACAGCAGAATCTTTCCCTGCAAACTTTTCAATACCGTATACCGCCTTTTCTATTTTTCATTTGAAAATACCTGTGTGCTTTGTGCCCCGGTGTAATCACAACACCATTTCCACATGTTCCCTCTACCGCTTCCCGGCTGACGAGAGCTTGTCCCGCATGCTGGCTCTCACTCGACCAACTATCTCTCCCCCGGAGTAGCTGCCACTTTCCACATGCTCCGATTTAAAGTGGTTTTCTCCACGTTTGATGCTCTTGCCTTTGTCCTGAAAGAAGGAGGTGAAGCTCGCCAAAGTCACAGCCGTTTTCAAAGAGTTTGATGGTGAAGCTTGTTGGTGACGTAATATTTGTGAGACGAACGTTGTAGTCCATTACTTACTCTCACATAAAACCTAACATAACTTTTGATGCCTGTCCAAAGTGAGTGCTTTCTCAATGTGAAAATGTATCTTTAAAATTCACAGACATCATATGTGAAAACCGTAGCAAATTTCAAACGGGACCAGAAAACTACTTTTATCCCTCCACTGACTTGCGTTCATTTTTTTTCTGGCACTTAGGCCCCATTGCCCGGAAATCGACTGGAAACAGAATCACGTCGTGGGATATTTTAGTATTTTTAAATTGTTGCAGCAAGGTATTTATGTGTAAAATGTTATTTTCCAAATGTATAATTTCACTTATGATCAAGGCCACATTATGGAGAACTTTGTTGTTGAAACTCATTTATTTTTTAAAAATACAAAAAAGCCAAAAAACAGTACCTGTCAAAAGGGCACTTTGGATGTCAATCAGCAAAGGGGCAAGTACCAGAGCCCCTTTAGCACCCCTTCTCTGCACATGCCTGTACCCACATTTATTTCTGCATTAAAATCCGATGTCATTGCTTGTGTGCAGCATCTCCAGGGTCAAAAACCTGTAACACCCAAAGAGCCATTTGAAAAGAAAACAGCCGCTCATCATCTTTAAAAATCTCAGTGAATGTGTCCCAAACCTTACTTTTTTGTTTATATGTTTCCGTAGCTTCCAGTCTCCCATCTTGACTTTCTCTCTTGCTCCCTCCATACCGTAGGATACTTCCGACATTGTACATCACCCTCACGGAAATTCAGTTAATAAAGCACATTTACCAGGTTATTTGAATATCTCTTAGAAAGCCCACACAGTTTGTTTGATTCTTTAATCATATTTATTCAGGAACAACTCATTTTCCATAAGTTTTCAACAACCTCCGTGTTGTTGCTAAGTAACCGTGCCAAGATCGCCATCTCGCCTTCTTTTTTCTTTATTCATATACTACTGGTTTATTACTGTGTGTAAATGCCACAAGGTGAGATTAATAACACAGTACAGTTGGGATAGATATTAGCATGGTATGTTTATCTGTGCATAAGTTAACGCTGTTTAGTGCCGGTGTGTTGTAGAAGCTAATACGGTAATAAGCTAGCTGTCATCTGTGAGACAACCCCACGCTCTCCATTTTAATGTCTATCTCAAACGACCCGACCTACCACAACCCGAGTATCATTAAAAATATTTTTCAATGACCTCCTCACTTCGGGTCAGCCCGCCCATCACAGATATGTATGTATTTATTTTTTCCATGTTTGTAATTACTATCCAGAACAAATCCATATTTAAGTGTGGGTCACACACAGGCCGCCAGCTTGTCTGTGTGTTTTAGTGAAACTTTGGCAAAAGAAAAATGTATGATGTAAAGAGAGTATGATGTAATTTAGGGTGTGATCAGCACACTTCATCCTGCACAAGATCTGGTATGGAAAAGGTACTGGATAAAAAAAAAAAAAACAGGGACAAGTAGAATATAGCTTAGACTTGACAGTGAAAATTTACAGGAGAAGAATGAATATAAGGTAGACGTGTATAGACAGAAAAGGGAAAAAGGCTGTAAGACAGTGAAAGAAGGGTTTTAGAAAGATGGACAGACTTAGGAAAAGAGACACAGAGACAGATGATGAGGAGGTGGAGGAGAACTGATGAAGTCATTGAGGCGTGTAAGAAAGAATGGTGAGAATATGACCCATAACTGAGACACGATGTAGTGAGACAGGGTTGCCCTACATCACACACATTCAGCTGACATGCAGCAGAGATGAATGGGAGGAGCACTGTCAATCTGAACTTTCTTTAAAAACAGGACCTTGTCTCTGTTTTTTTTTTTTCTACTCAATTTCTAATACATGAAAAAACATGCTTCAGTATGACAGCTTATTACTGCATCCAATTTCATCATTCACTATAATTTTAGGATGATTAATTTAGTCTTTTTTAAGCTGTGGTGTTCAAAACATCAAGTGCATGGAGTTTGTGTAAAAGTGGGTGGGCAAACACTTTACTTTTATTTTGCACTCTTTGACTTTTTTGCCATGTCGGCTGATTTGCTTCCACCCTGCCTGTTTTTTTTTTCCGCTCATTTGCAAGAGATTTCAAAGCGATTCTTACACAGACTCCAGCAGGTACACGCCCACCATCTACACATTCCATTATTTCTCAGTCCCTCATGACCCCTGGTCCCATCCTTCCTCCTTGTCCCTTACTCCCGCTTTCCCCTCATTCACACTACATTATAGAACAGCTTTCATTTAGGTATGAATATTAGATATTTCTTTTGAATAATGGAGTGAGACTATGTGAGGAATCTGCAGACATAAGGAGAAAAAGGACAAACGTACTTGTGGGTCTTCACTTGCACATTTAAAATAGTTCAATAAAATGACATTCTCTGATCCAAACTGTTCTATTAAATAAAAGATTACCTTAAAGTGCAAGTTAAGAAGTCATGTGTGTGCTAATATGTGTATGCACATTCATCTTTCTGTATTCTTTTTACCACTGGTCTCGTAAGGGGGAGAAGACTCATGACAATTCTAAGAGTCCATGACTCATATGGGCCCAAGAAAAGCAGAAAAAATCACATTGGTTCCATCTGTCCGTCCGCCCATCTATCTATCTATCTATCTATCTATCTATCTATCTATCTATCTATCTATCTATCTATCTATCTATCTATCTATCTATCTATCTATCTATCTATCTATCTATCTATCTATCTATCTATCTATCTATCTATCTATCTATTTTTTCGGAGGGGGGGTCATTAATATATCACTACACCAGGCACTCATAAACCAATTTGAACAAATTCGCCTCTGACCCCCCACCCCCCTCTTTATTTCATATATGTTTGGTCCAGATGTTTGAGTGCCTATCTGAGGCCAGTAAATGTACTTCCAACCCATATGTCATTTGCATTTTTATGTCAATGGAAGAAAGTCTAATATCAATAAAAATAAAATATTATCAAAATGTTAAAGATGTTTTGAGCATTTCTCATTAATCTCGCACAAAATCTTTAACTCTATCATGAGTAGAATATTGATCTATGCCTCCACACTGTTATATTTTTAGGGTTTGCATGCTTTGCTGCATTGAAGTAGTGGAGTCTAAAATGAAATTTCTGGAGGTACCCCTGGCACAGGTTGAAAAGCACTCATTGTACCATGCTATGATTTTCTTTCCTTTCATCGTGCTAGGATTAACTTCTGTAAAGGAGTCAATTAATATCTGGTCTCTGATAAGGATGGGAGCATTGTTCAGACAAACAAATAAAGGATGGTCCCACCAGAGCCAGAATAAGGATGGATGAAGTCCCTGTGCCTGTTAGCTCACAATAATAAAGCTACGCTTTGAAATGAATATTACAAAAAGATCAAGTCATGTTTATCAATAGTTTACAGTAACCTACAAACACCATAAGGTCAAAGCTTTTCACAATAAAACCCATCTTGAGAAATGAAGGATTTGTCTGACAAGGGGATTGTCTGGGTTAAAGAATTTAATTTGATCAACTTTACCAATGCTAACAAAAGTGAAGTTTTAAGTGGAGAAAATTGGGTTCATATTTAACCAACAGGTTTAAACCACCTCAAAAACTGAATGCCAAAGGAGGTCCTTTCTCCCAGTTGCTATTAAACCATATAATTCATCTTTGTAAGGTTAATGCTCAATACTCACTGCAGTGTATTTAGGTAAAAACACACACACACTCCCTTTTTAATGACTATGTACATAGACTTGCTCTATTCTATATTGTTGTCCTCTGTCATTATGTGCACTATTCACATTACCTTCTTTTTCCTGTTTGTCAGTATTCAGTGCAGTATTGTTGCAAACACAGTTTCCCTTAAGGATTAATAACGTATTCTGATTCTGATCTGATTTCCCTGTAAAAGACAGAAGCAACTGAAATGTTACCAAAGTCCTTCCCAATAATTAAGTACAACAAAACTGTCAGACTTTTAAAAACAGCTGATATATTTTAGGTTTAGAAGAGCGTGGTGATTTGCTGAAGCTAAAAGCCACTCACAGCTGAATGCTTGCACTCATACAGTATGACTTGATAGATGTAGACTGAGTGAAGTTGGGAGGTGCATTACACATCTACATAAAGAGACTGAAAAAAATTTGAGTTTTTTAGTGTAAGGACGTCTGGGACGTGAAGTGATTTTTCCATTGATATGGATATGGATGAGATATTCTCAATTAAAAGAAATTACATTTATATGATAATGGTTGTGAAATATCAGAAACATGGTCACAGATATAACAGAAAATATTTATTTAAAACTACATTCATATTCTATCCTTAATTAATGTTAATAATGTGGTTTGAGGTAAGATGCTTACTACTTTTGTGAGTTATGTTAGCAGACAGTTGATAGGAAACAATGACAAAAACCTGTTGTATCAATGTTTTTTTGTGTGATGTGAAGGATTTATTTTGGCTAAAATGATATAAAACATCTAACTTAAAAGCATTAATCATATTAGATCAGTAGATACTTTTGATCCAGATGTTTGTGTCTTCACGGATTAACATGTGGAGCATTTTTCTACTACTAAGAAGTTTATCACTTTATTTCATAGTCATGTATTCAAGTGACCACAAGTTTTTATGGTGACATGTTTTGTGATTTTTATTTTTCTGTGGTTTTGTTTTGCATGAAGCATCAGAAAGTTTCACACCTGATCTCTAAACATATAACAAAAAAAAAAACAAGCAAACAAAAAAACTCCCTTTACATTTCATTCTCCTTCCCTGAAAAGTCAGCTTTGTGAAATTCCATTCATAGCACTCTCTCATAGAGGAACAGAACAGGGCAAAGAGATCACAAAGAGAAAGAAGGGGGAGCGAGGTGCAGGAAGAAACAAATAACACAAGGCCTGAGGCACTGGAGTCGTTTTAATTTGATGGAAGTGATTCACTGCTGTGGGTATGTGCTGTTGTTGGGGAAGGGGGTGTATTAGTTATAAGAGAGTTAGTTCTGGCGGCACAGGAACCTCATTGCACAGTTTATTCTTACAGGCTATTCAATTACCTGAATTACCTGGTGCAAGGATTTAAGAGCTTACCTACACACAAACGCACACTCGCATGCATTAACGCCAGTGTAACAAACAAAACATGCACAAACACAACACAGACATACACATGTACAACCCACCAAACCCTGCTAAAAGAAAACTGCAAACATCAACAAGACAGAGGAAAACACAGATTTGAGTCACATTTAAATGAGATTAAGAGCTTTACCTCCAAAGTGACATATTCTAATCGGGTTTGCTTTGTGCCACTACTGGATCTATTCTAGTATCCATGTACACACACACACACACACACACACACACACACACACACACACACATACCACAGGCACAGTCATATCACTGGATGACAGTTTAGTGCATGTTGAGATGCAGTTATGGGCAAGAATATAGGCATAGTTCCTGTTTATTCCACAAGGTTTGACAGCACAAGCACAAGCCTCTGTCTTTCTCTGAATTACTACTGTATGGGTTCAAGCTGTTGACTACTTCCCTGTTTTTCTTTCCTGTATAACACTCTTAGTTTTACACAAAACACACACATTTTATATATATATATATATATATATATATATATATATATATATATATATATATATATATATATATATATATATATATATATATATATATATATATATCACCTGCTTTCAGACAGGTTGGGTTCCTGGCAGCAGTACATCTGGCTTTGCAAAGTACAACAAGCAGAGTTGGCACTGCTCACAAATGGGAATGCTGCCAATCATGACCTGGTTGATGTCTGACTCCCACAGGTTGGTCAGGATGTCTGTTCAGCAGGGATGTGGATATCTGTGGGAAATGGTGTGAACTTCAAGGCAAAGCTCTGTGCCTTATATTTAGGATAGAGTGGTGGTATGTTCACTCCCTGAGACAACACAGTGGGACCTTGTACAAAATGTGAACCCAGTGGTTGCTGTCGCAGCTACCGTTTAGTATGTACTGATTTTATTGATCTGTATTTGTTGTGCTACGCTAGCTTGCAAATTCCTCCAAAACGGTTTCATTGATATTTTTTGTCTTCTGTGCATATATATAACATCTCTCCTGGGACAATGAAAGGCAAATTAGGTTTTGCAGTAAGTTGGCTGATGGGATGTATTCTGGAGCAATAATACTGAAACTTCACAAGCATTTCAGTCAGTGTTCTTTTCCCTTCTGTTATCTACATATTTCTGTTTTAAGCCTTTCACCCCTGATCCATCAGTGATGACACGTTCTCAAAGATGGTTTAGTTTCAATATTCAGAAAAAAATGGATTTGTTCATGGATCTGATATATGGAAATAAACAGGTGTCAAAAAGCAACTGATATAGAAAAAAGAAAAAGCCAAAACTACAACCACTGGAACCAAATTAGAATTTTATTTATTTATTTGTTTATACTTCATTTTAGTTTGTTTTAACTAAATGAGGTTATTATTTTGTAAATATTTATTAGCAAACTGAGCAAACTACTTTCATCAGTTGTTCGGCAGTGTTTGCAGCTGATCGCTATTGAGAGAAAGTAGCTCCAAGCAATTATGAAGTGTGAGTTTTATTTTGTTGACCCCAGGAAACCTGCCGGAACTACTTTCAATTTGACCATAATCGGACCAGAACTGGGCTCACAGGACACTGTCGAGGGTAAGTCACTGTGGGTGCACCAGAGTAAAGATATAATGCCATACAGATTCATGTGAAAAATACCCAACTATCCCTTTAAGGCTGTGTACATATCTCCTATATTTTCTTGTTTTATGTGAAGAAAACAGAATGACAAATACATTTCATTCCAACCAAGGACACCTAAGACTTTACTATACATGAATCCCCGGAATGAGCACTGTGGTACTCTTACAATGTGGTAACTACATGCTCACAGCCCACTAACTCTGTGTAATGAAAACACCTGATTCCCCATTTCACTTCAGAATACATTGAAAAACAAAACCAAGCAAGAGAAGAGACACACAAAAAGACCCACTCTGGGCTTGTCCATCTCTCAAGATAGATGGAGGGAACACGCTGAACCTAAAAACAACATGAGCAGAGGAAATAACAGCTTTTGAAAAACAACATCACACAGTGACATATTTCACCTTGCAACTGCTCCAAGCAGGAAGGTGTGTGGTCTGTGGTGAGTTTGTGAATTATAAATGATTTTGTGTCTGCTGTGTGTGCATGTGAGTGACCCATCTGGGAAACTTGGGGTTGGTCAGACCAAAAAAAGGGGCAAAAACAGGAAACACATGGTAGTGGAGGCTACAAAGCTCACCTCAGAACATTTAACAACACACAGATATGGACGTGTCTTTGAGTGTATTTTTCCAGAAGATGCTCTAGTTCCTATGTTAATGAGTTCCTCATGCAAATGGAGTTCAGATGTTGTTGGATACTTCGCTGTGGTAGAATCTATATGATACTAATGAAAGGTCTCAGAACGTCTGTGTGTGTCTGTACGGTTCTGAAAAAATGTACACATTTTTAACCAGCCATTTTGGGACCTACAGTTGAGGAATAGTCCCATCCCAACATTTTTCAGTGGTGGTCAGAGGGGCCGTTTGCTGCGAATTGACAGCTATGCTTCTCTCAGCCTACCCCAGAGCAGCTGTGGCTACAAATGTACTTTACCACCATCAGAGTGAATGTGAGAGTGAATGAATAATGGGATCAAATATATAAAGCATTTTGGGAAAAAAAAATGTTATGGGAATCTATTTATTAGGGTGCCATGTCTGCGGGACTGTAGCCACAAACGCTGTTTTTTCTGCTATAGCGCCACCTTCTGGTGCACATGTGTGAATTTTGCATCTGAGTTACGTGCCGAGGTCTGGGCCAGACCCCAAAGATCTCTTTCAAACAATGTACAGTTTAGGCTACAGTAACAGTTTTAGCGGAGAAGAATAAACAAGGCAAAAACTAAAAATCAGTACAACAATAGTGTTCCACTGCCCACGCTTAAAAAGGAGATTTTTCATATCAATGACCTTTATTTCTGGTTAAATACGGTTATTTAACCGGACATAAGCTGTCCGTCCATGGGAGTGGATCTCTCCTTCACTGTGGTTTCTCCTTTTCCACTGGGTTTTGCAGTTTTTCCTTGCTCAGGAGGACAGTCTAAGGACAGGGGATGCATGGGACATTATCTATTCCTCTGATTATTTGTTTTTTTCTAACCAGCTCTGTAAAGCCCTATGAGATGACTTTTTTGTGATTTGGGGCTCTACAAATAAGATTTACCTGAATTGAATAAAAATAAAGAAATATTGTTATTATTATTTTAAAACATTTTCTCTATGTCTTCTTTCTTTCAGTGTTAAAGTTAAAGCTTGTGAACATTAATGAGGGTAGTTTTAGGGGGTTTTCAATGGGGGGTATGTGAATACGATCACACCTTTCCCACATATGTTGCATTTACAAGCTTACACTCTGTGTCCAAGGACGAGTGGGTGTTACATAGGGTGACCAGACATCCCAGTTTTACCGGGACAGTCCCGCTTTAGAGTTGGGTGTCCCGAGTCTGTCGGGACATGGATGTGTTCCAGTT
This sequence comes from Siphamia tubifer, assembly GCA_020466265.1. Taxonomy (NCBI): domain Eukaryota; kingdom Metazoa; phylum Chordata; class Actinopteri; order Kurtiformes; family Apogonidae; genus Siphamia; species Siphamia tubifer. Next base: position 29,602,895 of record CM035795.1, on the reverse strand, counting down.
TTTGCCACTTGCTATATTTGACCAACATGGGAATAATCATAGACATGAATACTAAACACCACATTGACTACTACCTTGCATATTGTGACTAATGTCTTCAGTCAGATAGAACACCGGCCGCCTTCGTCACATTCTGAGGACTCTAAATTCTCAGTTGCCATGCAACAATAAAAACAACATTGCAGGAAAACACCAAATACAGCCCAGTTCCATTTCGCCAGCGAGTTCCATTGAAAAGCTTCTTCTTACAATTAGAAAATATAAATGGTAAGTTAACCTAATAAATATTACCGCATCAAAAAACATTTTCTTCAGTGTGGACCGCAGTATCTATCAAGAACATGGAGGTGCTGTGAACTTTACCCATCAGTAAATAATGGCATGGAAAAAAGAACATATCAGTCAACACTACATGCTGATACTGATACAAGATATAGATATAAATATAAATATTGGCCGGCTGATATATCAGTCTGTCATGATTGCATTCGCACTGAACAAATTAAGTGGACTTTGGGGTCCAACATACATACCAAAAAATGTACCCATCTATAAACAACCTTCAGAACTAAACTGCCTCCAGCTCCCTTGTACACTAACTCTCCCCCTTGCTTCTTTTTTTTTTTTTTAGTCCAAAATAATATCTACTGGTGCCAGATTTTCATCACTATGAGGTACGTGTAGTTATGCAAGACTAGTAACATACAAGAATCAGTAAAGCAGTGAAAAAGTAGCAAATGTTTATAGATACCCTCGGCTCTTAAGGCTTCAGCTCAGAACTGTTTGTTTACCAAGTGGCTCTTACGCTGCACTGAAGTACTGTGAAAACCCTAAGACCCAGTGAGTGTGAGAAGTTTTTCATAAAACCTTCCAGCAAACTAAACAATCCCTAAATATAAACTCTGCCTAAACCACAGTAGAGAATTAATGTCTGTGGGGATTTTTTTCTCCCCGCACCGACATCTTACTTTATAAAACCTTCACCTTCCAGGGTTGTTTCCCTCAATTGCCTGATAAACACTCTACCACCAAAGTTACAGGAATCTGAACCACAGTGAATGTTTAAGAAATACCTCTATGAAAATATTACCTTTCACGACAGTAAAATATTGGAGATTTTTACTGTCAGGTTTTATTGTGATCAGTAACAAAATAATAGAGAATGGAGTCACTGTGTTCTGTGCATACATGCCATGAAAGGATAGTGCAGGCTGAAAGTCACTAACATAACTTCTATAGCCTCCTGATACACTGCAAAAATCAAGTGATTTCTAATTTCTAGTCAAAATACATCATCATACTTAATACCAAGTGATGCCAGACACAACAAACCCTGTCAACCTTGCACATCTCCCTCTCAAAATGGGAGACTATAGGTTTAAAAAATAAGCTATATGCAAAATAGGAATGAAAAGGAAATTCCTGATTGGCCCTATCTCTAATCAACATAAAAACACATTTTTGGTGACCTTTGACCTTGAGCTTTGACCTACATTCATTTTTGAAATAGAACCAACACACAAAGTATTCAATAACAATGGAGAACACAGCAATATTAATGAAATAACGATGGAATGACACATTTAAGTGTTGTTTCAAGTGTAATGAGATATTCAGACTAGAAATAATAAAAATACACTTGGAAAAATTAAGATTTTTTTTGCAGTGTTTATTTGAGGTCACAAAACAGAAGATGCATCCCTATAATAACATCACCAAGCATAACACAAGAGACAGAGAAATGCACCTTATGCTCTTAGTTAATTCATGCTCTGCTCCATCATTATGACAAAGACATTTCCAGCTCTAGTCTGGTACACAGACTGTTACTCTAGCAGGGACAAAGTCACATTGAAAAGTTACAAATGTTGTTCTACTGCTTTTTTGAAAACAAGGACAAAACTATACAAGCATAGAGAAAGATTAAGTTATAACAAAGAAGAGAAAACGATTTATTCTGGGTTCAAGCTGTTGGAAAGACAGACTTCACAGAAAAGCTGTTAAAGAGGGTGAAAACATTTGATTACCTTATGTTATATAATCATGATTTGCAGACAGTTTCCTGGATCAGACTGTAAAAACACACTAATAATAGCTTCTGTTGCTGGAAGAAAGGAATCATCTGCACTGATACAACATTAGCCTGAGTTTGTGTGTTCATCAAGTTGTTTTGCACGCAGTTTAATGTATTTATATAAAAGTGAATTTTGGTTTAGATTGTGCAGTGGCAAAAAATAAATAAATAAATAAAAAAAATTATGTGAGTGTGTGTTACAGTAGAGGCAGATGTCCACAGGCAGGTTATCTAAATTAAGAAAACAATCTGCTCTCTGATACTGCAGAATTATAACTCACAACTTATAATCACAAAATACACATACAAGTGCCATCTGAATGGTTAATGCTGTGTGCAGTGATGACGGAATAATGTGAATACAGCATAAACAAATATGGACACGATTCACACAGATACACACAGTGACAGTGTGTCCACACCAGTGACCCTGAATGCCCCTCAGCTACATAATTTACACTGAGAGTCTGTGAGCATCTGACCTGTTTTTTGATGATGCTGAAAACCATAATTCATGTCTATGTAACATCCTGACTCAGGGGTACACATTTTTACATCAGTGAAGTTCAACGTGCAGAAGAAAAATGGTTTTCACTGGCTTTTATCTCCTTTAGTCTGCATTATGTTTTTCTACAAACACATACAAAAAAAAAAGAACACATGTGAGAGGAGAGGGACTGGAATGGGCAAAATGGCAGGTAGTACATGTTTTTTCCATTCCCTTAATCCATCTAAACATCTACAGTACATCAAACAGGATTGCAAAACATCTACAAAGCTGATTTGCAATACTGTTTGTGGCTGCGCTGTCAGCAGTAAGATTATGTCTGTCACATCATCTAATCTAGATGTTCCTGTAGGCGTACCGCAGGGTTCAATTCTCACTCCACTGTTTTTTTTTTTTTCCTCTATATATCCATGACCTACCTAATCTTCTTGATGTTCATTTTCAAATGTACACTACAAGTTAAGTTTGGACTAACCTAATGTGGCCGATTTTTTTATTTTGCTCTAATTAAATAAAATAAATAAATAAATACATCTTGAAATGAGCAAAACTAAATAAATAAATACATAAAAATCTGCCAATAGAAAAAAAAAAAGGAGAATTATCTTGGTTAGATTTGTTGATGTAAGATTTGCAAGATTTATTGTCTAAAAATAAGTTAATATATCTCACTGAAAAGTTACTCTTTATATGATTATGTCTTATTTTAAGTGTGATGAGATATTTGGACTAAAAAAGACAAAAAAAAAAATACACATGATAAGATTTACATTTTTGCAGTGTATACATCCCCATGGCAATACATCATTCCTCCATCAAAATTTTAATTAAAAGGAACTGAATAAAATCTATAAAATACAGCTTCCTCATCACACCTACCAGTGTCATATTTTATGCAGTGTCCAAATATGCCAGAATTAAAGCATACTTTTGATTTATACACTTCACAATGTCTGAGGATATAATAGATAAACTCACATACTGTAAAGTCATCATTCTACTCACATAGCAGCAACTCTGTTTAAACCCAGTTAAACATCCATGACCTGACTCTTTGTTGAGTGGTTGATTGAAAACAAGGCTTAAACTAAGCATCATTTTAACCACTGCAGTTGTTCACATGCCAGGTTTGACAGGTCATCGAAGGAAATGTGTGAGAGTAAATGTAACAGCCTAAAAAAAGAAGGATAATTGAGTTTCGACAAACTACAAATGGGTCATATTTTATCCACAGATACAGCAAAGTAATAGATGAGCACCATTTTTCTTAATTTTCCCCACATAAATCATATACTATTTAGTGATTCAGGTTAATAAAGTAGCTGCATGTGTACGAAATACATAAATTGCTGTTGCCTAAAAAGAAAAAATACTTTTCAAAATCAACTATTTTTTCATTTGAACCAAGTTTAATAGTCCTAAGAAAACCAAAGCTTGAGTAGAGACATCTATTAATCAAAGCCTCGCTGGCTCTTGTCTTTGTTGGAACATCCTGAATAGCTCTTTTCATTACACTAAGAACTTGAACAGAACAAGTGCAGACAGACATTCTAACAGAGGACAAACAGACAGGCAGGGTTACATTTGACTGCTTTAACTTCAGAGTCTTTTCTCTTTCTTTAATGAAGGGGAAATATCCATCAAATCTTTGTTCAAATGTTTAGTTATTGACTATTGCAACATAAACTAATTCCAACCTGATAAAGCAGATTAAAAAGCATAAAGTAAATATGTACATGACCTCAGTTGGACTAATTCCACAGTTCAACAAGTACATTTACAGAGCATATGTGTTGTGCAATTGTCATCTCATCAGCGGATTATTCAGATTTGAAAGCAGTTTGACAGACTGTCATCAGCTGAAAAAATAAAGAGAGATACCGTTAAATAACTTCAGTTTACTATATATGTCCAAACAGCATTGTCTGAAACAGAAATGTTTGATAAAATGACACAAAATGTACAAATGCTTCAAATGAAACCAGGAGGAACTGTAATTAATTAGAAACCAAAGGTCATGCTCACTATTGGCTCATGTCCATCTTTTTAGCATCAAGTTATTTCTCTTTTAGGTAAGGAAGAAATTAAATCGCATCACACACATCTTTTTTTTTTTTTTTTTTACATTACGTTGCATTTGGCAGATGCTTTTATCCAAAGTGACTGACAATAGAGGACATAATATATAAACCTATAGCACTAGCAGTTACAAGGAAGACGGGAAATATACAGAAAAATGAGTGCAGATTCTATCTGGGGTTAGTATTTTTTTTTTTAATACTTTAATACAGGGTCAAGTAGAGTAGACAAAACACATACACACCATGCAGCATGCAGCATACCTAGAGTCTGTCCCAGGTCTGGGCCAGGACAGGCATCAGTGCAGTAGATTTTCATGAAAGAGGAGAGTCTTCACATGCTTCTTGAAGGTTGAGAGAGATGATGTTAGACTAATACAGAGAACAGTTTGGCCTGGGATCGCTTAGAGTGATCAGAGGGCACCACTAGTTGGTTTGTGTTGGTGGAGCGTAGATCTCTGGCAGGAGCATACGGCTTTAGTATGTCTTAAATAAGCAGGAGGTCTTTCTGAGATGGTTTTGGGTCAAGGTCTTGTGCTTGATCCTGGATAAAGAGAGAAGTAACATGGACACTTTTGGGTTGAGAGGATACCAAATGTGTAACATCTGCAGAGGTTTTATAGCACAGGCTAATGGACCAGACAGGAAGAAGTTGCAGTACTCCAGACGGGAGATGACCAAGACAGACGCGCTGAATGTAAGGTGAGGTACGGTCTGATTTTCTGTATGTTGTACAGTACAAATCAGCAGATCTGGGCAATTAATGCAATGTGGTTGGAGAGTGACAGATGGTCATCGATCATGACACCATGGTTTTTGGCAACTTTGTTTCCTGAGGTTGGTATTATGACACACTGACTCTTTATCTGGGATTACTAGTAGTTCAGTCTTGGACAAGTTCAGCTGTCTTTCAGGAAGAGGGGCTGATCTGCCTTGGTGGAGTCTGCACTAGTTCCCATTTGAAGGAATGATTTAATTAATGTTGCCTCACTGTCTCACTGAGAATCAAGGATGAATTAATTAGATTTTGGGGACAAGAGGTCAAATTTCAGGAACCTCATAAAGATAATTTTACCCCATATTACCAATAACACAGAACAGAGTCCTGCACCGGTTCGGGTAACCGCGGGTGACCCGTGGGTGAACCGCAGATTTTCACGAAATGGGTGAAAAATGTTGTGCTGTGTCGGATACGGGTTCGGTTCGGGTCGGACGTGGGTGATCGCGGGTCTAATTTGCGGTTCATAGGCTAAAAACTGTTTTTTAGTTTGGACTTGTATAGCTGCCTCCTGTCAGCTTCCTTCTTGATGCGTTTTTCAAGCGTGTGTGTGTGTGTGTGTGTGTGTGTGTGCGTGTGTGTGTGTGCGCGCGCGCGTGCGCGTGAGCTCACGTATAAAAATAGTTTTTGAATTTATTATTTGTCTGCTCCTGTTTAACAACATTTTTATTTGGCTCTGCCTTGGCTATGTCACTGTTCAGTATATTCGTGGCAATACATTTTGTATTTAAGCTGACATTTTCTTCCGGGTTCGGGTCGGATATCGGGTTCATTTATAGCGGGTCGGTTCGGGTGCGGATTTGTAATTTTTTTTTCGTCGGAAAACGGGTCGGATACGGGTTTGAACATGACGGGTACAGGCGGTTGCGGTTTGTCAAAATCAGAACCGTGCAGGACTCTGACACAGAATATTGGACTGAAAATGGGGTACATTAGTATCTCACCTGCAGCCTGAAAATATAGATCCACTACAAAGTAGATGACATTAAAAGTCTACAGTTAGATCAGGTAACATTTGACCTCAGAATTGGAAAAAAAAAAAAGTAGACTTTTCAAGTTGTTAGCATTATTTTAGTATGGAGGCATGTTCACCTTTGGGGATGAAAAACTGGTTAAGTTCTGTGTCTTAGTGAGTACTGAACCCAAATACCACCCACATTTGAAAAAAAATTAGACACCAAGTAAAATTTGGTCTGGAAAAGTGTTTTACATCCAGCATGAAAAAAGTAAAAAAAAACAAAAACAAAAAAAACATTTTTGTCAAGAACTCATTTTAATGTCAACCTTTTGAATCTTTTAGTGAAGAGCCTGTCAGTGAAGCAGTCCACTGCAGATAATTACCACCAACTGTTTGAGATTATTCCAGAGACTTTATGAATTAAACTTAGAAACCATTAACCAATAAATAAGTTAGCACATAAGGCATAGCTGCTTTCAGCATAGTTAACATTAGTATTAATAGATTTACACAAAGTTTATTATAGTGCAGCTGCCACTAATAACTTTAGAATAACTGATCATTAGTGAAGCAGACTAATCATTTTAACAACACTACAGATTAAGAATAAATAAGGTGTGGTGATTTACTGCAACATTAAATATGTGATTAATCATGTAAATTAACTAGGTAAGATATATGAGGCAGAAAGTGAATATTTTACACTGAAAGTTGGTGAATTTAGAAAAAGTATGTATGTGTGAAACTTCAACAAGGGATAAATTGTGATGGTTTCATCACTGGGTCAAATCATCTCCAAATCATATTAATCATTCAGTGTAAAGTGGGTCAAAGGTATCTGAAGAAAAACAACTAGAACTTAACCAAGTTCACACTGTCTACTACAACTGATCCAGATTTAATTTTCATATTAGACAGATGGATAAAGAGTTGATTTATTTACCTTGACATGTTTCCGCTCCAGCCTGTATCCTTCTTCAGAAGGGTTTATTTTTGTTCCTGAGACGTATCGTCAGCTGATGATTCAGTTCAGTTAAATGTTATTTCCAGCACACAAAATTATCAAAACATCAAGGCATCAATCAAACAAAACATTTTTGCACTTGAAAAGGAGTGGGAAGAAGTATAAGTTAACCCCCCCATCCCCTTTTTACAAACTAATAATCTAATATATTCTGCTGCCTATGCTTTAATAGACTGTTTTATGTCCATTTACCATTAACACAAAACATTCATACAAACAATTTATATACATCACATTTTCCTGTAAGTAACCTCACACTGTTTTGTATGATCAACTATAAAGTTTATTTAGATTCACTTTATATTTACTACAAATACAGTATTTAATAATTATAATATCTAATTATGGTAGTCTGTATTAATTTATTGGAATAATATCTTATTTTATACATTTGTCTATATTATAACTACATTTTCACTTATTCAGATTATGTTTTGGATTTAGATTATGTTGTATTTTGTTATTATACCAGTTTTATACATCCTTTTAAATCCACAAATTTTGATCCAGAATATTCCACAGATGTACCCCCCCTAACAAAGATACACCGGCTTTTTAAAATTTGTTCTACACTTCATTTTCCTAAAAGAAAAATATATATCAATTCCCCTTAAGTTATAATTACTGTTCCTGGGCTGGAGCATCTTCTGTAAACTATAAGGCAGCAGGTGGTCATGAGCTTTATACATTATAATAAGATGATTAGTTTATTTGCAGATCTCAACCAATCAAACATTTGTTGGATCAGAACATTATTTCCACTTGTCTAATATAGTGGAGAACCACCTTTTTTTGACCTGAGGCCTAGACTCTGAAGGTATTCTGTGATATCTGGACCAATAGATTAGCAGCAGTTTCAAGGATTAAACATCCACTGGCTGACTAATAAATCCAACCCAGTAAAAAAGAAGCATTGTAATGAAATAATCCATATTATCACCACTTCTCCTGTCAGTGGTCATAATGTTATGGCTGATTGGTGTACATCACTGTTACGCCCTCACTTTATCATTTAGTCCTTAATTTGTCTACGTTTGACGGCATATTTTATGTCATCCTAAACTTCAAACTGAGCCTCATAATTGCATTTGTGAAAACAAGATATTGAAAGCAGGAACCTAACTGGTGTGGGTAGAAGTGTTAAAAGCATTTTGGAGCCATTAACACTGTCTTCTCTCCATTCACAGCCCTTTAAAAGCATAGCAGTCTGACACAGTGCCTGTTTCCGCACTGTTTGCTTTGACTGTGTATCTGTCGCTAGAAGAAAGAGTGAAATCATGTCAGATGAAGATGAGTCAGCCTCACACTCCTCCCTTGAACAAGTCGTCATTTTCCTCCACCTTGTCCTCTGTCTTCTATTTCCCACCTCCTCATCATTTTCGTCTCTGTAAAGTCAACATGAACACTCTAACACCATTAGAGGAACACTCAAGTCACAAGTGTAGCTTTCTTGCGCGTATTCATTTGCTTTTTTTTTTTTTTTTTTGCCTTTTTTCACTCACAATTTTCATGAAAACATTTCCACTTACAATCTCAATGCCTCTTTCCACTTAATATTTTAAGTCTCATACTTCATCATCAGGACTGGAGATATGGTGAGTTATTGTGGCATTAAATCTTATGATGGATTATATATATGTATTTAAAATGTTTTTATTATTACTAAAATATAACCACCATAGATTTCTTTCATCGTTCCTCCACTGTTCTATGTGTCATCCAGGGGGCGCTCCTCACACCAGTGGTGGAAAATTGGGCCAAAGTCACAAAGGAAGAAAAAAACAAACAAAGAAATAACAGCACTAATATAGCAGATTCAAGTTAAACTCAAAGATGTGCCCACATTGTTTCAAGTCAAAAGTATGGAGTGTAGTTTTTACGCTGTGGATGGGAGAAAGCTAGGTAAGGAATTCATAATATATGTACCAAATGTTTCTTAGTTTAATTTATTTCAAATGCAGAGAAAAAGAAAGAAAGAAAACAACCAAGGAAGAAAAAATTGACAAATAAATAATACATGAATCAATCAATGACACAGCAGGTCAGATTTGTCTTACAGTTCTATAACACGTTCGAAAGACAGTGGGAGTAAGTAAAACCTATCAAATCCTCACCTGTCAAGCCTGACTATGACATAGTCTGGAGACGATCCATAGACTGGGTTTAAGCATACGGGTGGGATCAACGGCACTACGACCAATCAGAGCAATGAACAATGTGACGTATACAGAGCGACGAAAACAAGTCTAAACTAGCATCTATCTCATTGTTTTAACATCCTGTAGGCTAGGCTAGGCTAATTGACGTTAACACACCAGTAACAGTGGAGGAAAAATATCCAAGCAGCTCTGTTTACATGCTGCTTATCCGACCATAGACTGTATATAAGTTCATACTGTACACCAGGGGTACCCGATCCTGCTCCTCGAGGCCCGCTATCCTGCATGGTTTAGATGTATCCCTCATCTAACACACCTGATTCAAATGATAAACCTGTCATCAAGCTCTGCAGCAGATTGATAATGACCGTCAGGTGTGTTGGAAGAGGGATACATCTAAAACATGCAGGACAGTAGCTCTCCAGGGCCAGGATTGGGCACCCCTGGTCTCCACTGTCGTCGTTGTGCTAAACCCACTCGATAATCTCACTCTATAGATGGTAAATGGTAAATGGACTGCACTTATATAGCGCTTTTCCACCTTCATGGAGCTCAAAGCGCTTTACATTAGCCTCACATTCACCCATTCACACACACACTCATACACTCATACACCAGTAGGTTTCTAAGGTCTAAGGTCAGTCCTACTGGGGGCCTAAGTCAGGGTTCAGTGTCTTGCCCAAGGACACTTCGACATGTGGACAGCCAGAGCTGGGACGCAAACCACCAACCCCTCGGTCATTGGGCGACCCACTCTACCAACTGAGCCACAGCCGCCCTGTGATTATTATTATAGATGGAGAGTTGTGATTGGATCGGTTAACTGGGACTGGTCCTGGGTTAGACCAACGATTCAGGCAAAAAAGGCTAGTTTAGTAGCCTAGTCAAACCCCACCCCTTCACAACAATACTGACAACATTATGTTATAATGAAAAGATACTAAATCTAAAGAGCAACTAAAGAATATGTTTCTTCTTAATTAATTTGATCTAGTTGACATGTTTTCTGGAATAGTGTCAGTTTTGTCAAATGCCTACAAAAATTCTACTTACAGTTATGTTGCACTAAAACAGTGTTACTGTTTTTGCACCATTACTGTTTGGGTTAGGGTTAGGGTTACACACAGATACATCATAGGTTATTAAAGCAATATATCGATAATCACAGTATCGCCACATTGAGACATTATCATGGGCCATGTATCATAACTTGCTTTTCCATTGGATAAATACACAAAACTTTACTGATATTTACTAAATGTTGAAAAAAACCCACAGAAGTGTGTACTTACCTTTTCCCCCTTAATTCACAAATACAGTAATTTGTTTATTGATTATTACAAGATGCCACGAAAAGTAAATTCATAAACATAGTGATGAACATAAATGTTGTTTTACAGTCATATTAATTATTATTATTATTATTATTATTATTATTATTATTATTATTATTATTATTATTATTATTATTATTATTATTATTATTATTATTATTATTATTATTATTATTATTATTATTATCATTATTATTATTATTATTATTATTATTATTATTATTATTATTATTATTATTATTATTATTATTATTATTATTATTAGTTACCCCTCTATCCTATACTAAATTTAAAAAAAAGATTGGGTTTCCTAGTGTGTCCACACATACCATGTTTCTTTTAAAACTTCTTCACTTGTAACATCTGTCAACATCTGTTATTTTAACTATTGCAGTTTTATGTAATATACCAAGTGTGCTATTCCAGAAAAAACCTCTTGCCAGCACAAAAAATTTTGATTGAAAAATGTGGGTTTGTTTTTTCATGAGGTAAAGTTTTATATACAAGTTACATTTGCACAATTAAAGAGTCAATGGAAAAACAATCCCATATCATATCATGCAGTTCTCTAAGATTCCCAGCCCTATTCATCATGTATCTTTAGAGGCTTTTTTTTTTTTTTTGCATTCTGTCTTTTACTGTTATATTTTTAGTTCCATATACTATTTTCCATATGTTGTACCTTTCTTACTTTTTTGTTTTGTTCAAATCTTCCAAAAAAAAAAAAAAAAAAAAACCCAACTCCCTGCTTCTTATCTTTCTCTCTTAGAAATATTTTCCTCTTTCTTTTTTTTTCCATCTCTACCTCAGCTTCCTTCTGTCCTTTTCTAAAAAAAAAATACTTTCTCACTATTTCCCTGTATATACCCTGTCTTCATGGCCCAAATCTCAGCTCCTTACTTTGCTTTTTAATTTATTTTCCAAGCTTGAAAACTTGAAATATTTATTTATTTATTATTACATTAGCATACTTCTGCACAGACTGAAAGGCAGGAAGAAAATTATCACTATTAATATACTTATTAATTTAATCCATCACCTGACTTTTCTGTGTAATGTGTGAGAGTCATCCTAATTGCTAAAGATGAATTCGCCTTATCTGACCTCCATTTCCCCACCTGTCTCCGTCCACGTCTCTTCACACACTCCATATTTGTTCAGCTGTTTTGTCAGGCTGAGTCTGTCTACTTGCTTGGCTGAGTTCATCTTTACTAATGAAGCATGTTAGTGACAGAAACGCTTAGCTAATTTTGCCTTGGCTACAGCACTTAGTAGAATTACGTACACACAAATGAATAGACAGACCGTCCAACAGACTGATAGACATTAACACATTCCTGCATAAAGTCCCAGTCACACGAGATTCTGTCTGAATTTTAAGGTTTTGCTGGTCATTATTATGTACATTTTATAATAGTTTTCCATCCTTAACCATGGAACACCTCAAGCTTGTGCAGTTTGCTGAGTTTAAATAGTTGTTCTCATTACCTATTAGCTGCCAGTTACTTCTTCCATTTGTTATTTTGTCTGTAAATTATAAGAAAATTTCAACATTTCAGAGGTGATTTCTTTGAAACACTCACTACATCAGTCTGTTATTTTTAGGGAAGTAAGGGGTATTTTTGTTGGTTTAGTTTGGTTTGTTTTTTAAAACGCTAGCGGCAAAACTATAATTTGAATTCATACCAAATTGAGTTTATAGATTGCCAGTGACCCATAATAGAGTTGATTAAATGTTGGGAACAGTAGGTCAAAGTGCACTTTTTTTGTTAATTAATTTACATTTAAATTTTTTTCATGTACTTATAATGACCAAAGCTGTTGGTTGAATTTATAACAGATTTAGTTTATAACTTGCCAGTGATGTAGCACAGATGTTATAACATTTTGGGAAAAGTAGGTCAAAGTTGTTGTTGTTGTTGTTGTTTTTTACTAATTAACCCTTTAAACTTCCAAGGGTCCACATATAGGCTGGAAGTAGTCGCTCAAAAATGTTAAGCAACCACCCAAACCTGTCCCAAATGTCACATGACCTAATGTAGTTTGACAACGGAGATTCTCACACTTTCCACTTTCAGATAAAATAACCGCAGCAGGTACAACCACTCATTTGTTCAAAATACAAATGTCAAACAGCAAATCTGAACCTTTATGTCTTATAATTATCCACAGAGGAACCATATTCCAACAAACGCATTCATAGTCCAACAAAAACATCTAAAACAAATCAAAAAAATGATCCAAATGTAGTCCAAAAGATCAATAAATATCTATAAATGGCCTCCAATATCCCAGTTTACATCTTAATATTTTCATTTATAATAGAAGCAAACAACAGTTGCATGTTATCAAAATGTTTCAGCATTCAATTAACTTTATTAAGAAATGTAGGTGAAATTGAGTGGAAGTTTAAAGGATTAAAAATAAATAAATCCCCCCTCTATATTATAAAAGCCAAATGACCTCTGTGTGTGTGTGTGCATGTATGTGTAAGCACAAAAATCACACAAAATCCAGAACGACCTGAACACTACAGTTTGGCATTATTTATGTATATTTGGTCAAGGAACAGACGAGCAAAAACAGTACGTTGACAGGACAAATATTTTAGGAGATATTGGAAATTTTGGAATACAGTAGCCTTACAATCTATCCTCACAACACTCTGACTGTGACTGCTGGACTAATGAACTACAGTATGCACGAATACACAACATAACAAGTATTCAGAGAATGCCTAATCTCACCCCTATTTTGTGTCAGTCTCAAGTTTCTATGACAACCTGTTCTTGAATTAGAGCCAATGAAGTGATTTTTACCTTACTGCTAAATATGATCTTGACCTTTGACCTTTACGCAAATGGTTCATTGCATCTGATGCACAGCTATATGTATATGACCATGTAATTTCATGGCGATAAATCTCAAGTATTCATTGAGTTGATAGCATGATATGTCTCTGCGGGGACACACACACACACACACACACACACACACACACACACACACACATTAAAAACTACCTCATTTAGAACCCATGCATCTCCACTAGTCAACAAGCTAGTTTATAAATAATGGGTGAAATTTCAAATGTCCATCGCAACAAGATTATTTGTTGTAATTCATACCAAATTGAGTTCATAGATTGCTAGTGATCTAGAATGAATGTGGTTACATTTTAGGAAAAGTGGGGCAAAATACCCTTTTTTAAAAATTAAATTTTTAGGATATTGTTTTGATGTTTTGTTTTTTTCTTTGTTTGTTTATTGGTCAGCAACTTAATGCAAAAAAAAATACTGAACCAATCTCCATAAAATTGTCAATATAAGTGTGAGAATAGACCCCTTTACATTTCGATCAATGTAGGTCAAAGGTCAAGGTCACTAAAAATGCATTTTTGTAATGACAAAATACAGGACAAATCAGGTAAAACATTTGTGAAGCAAACATTTGTTCGTGCCTGGCAACACTTGTTTTTATCTTTTTTCTTACTGGATCATGGTTGAAATTCCAAATGTTTTTTAAAAAAAACACCAATTTAGTTTCAATTTACTCCAAACTTGAAACATACATAGACTCAATTCATATGCCGACATCAGCACACGTACAGACATGATGACATCAGCTGGATCAATGCCAAAATAAGCTACAATAACTAAGACGGGTGGGGTTTATTGTGCCTGGCACCACTTGTTGAGAAATAATCTACCTCCAAGTTTAAATCTGCTTATAAGTCTTACATACTTAACCCTGTGGGGTCTATGATCACACGGGTGTGATCAGATCACGAGGCGTCTTTAAAGTGCTGTAACAAAAAAATTGTTGCATGGAGCGCTGCCATCAACTTTACCTAAATGCACAGATTAGAAACTTTCTTCCAGTTTTATTTGGTGCCCATAGATGAACGGAAAACCCAAGATATGATGTTTTTCATTTGATAGTAGAAAATATGTTTATCTGAGCATAAATGTACACTGATAGTCATTGGATGGGATGGTAGGCAATGCATTTCTGTCATTATTTTCACCATTTTATAAACTGGGAAAATTGGTTGAATAAGGTGATACTACTTTACTACTGTACATGATAATTTGTGTGTATGTTTTGTTGTTAATGAAGTAGGTTATAGTGAAATAATAACTCTCTATTAATATAGATGACGTTGTGCTGAAATGAGGTACAGAGCACAGTATATAAAATCTAAAGTATTAAAAAATTACCATAAAGGTTAGGTAAATTAGAAAATACATGACAATGTGCTATTTAGCTGAACACACACACACACACACACACACACACACACACACACACACACACACACACACACTTGTTTAAATGTCTAATGAGGACCAAGTTTTTAAACGCTTAAAAACATTTGAAATTTGAAAAATTTGACATTTGAAAAACACATTTCTCTTTACACCTATTTCCCTCATGCTTTATGAGGACTTCCAGAAAAAACAAATTAATGTATTTATAGGGCCACAACATTTCTACATTTTTTTTTTTTTTTTACTCGTGGGGGACCATTATTTATATTTAACCCTCATGGGGACCTGAATTTTGGTCCCCATACTGTCAGAGGTCCCCATGGTGTGACTGTGTAAACATATCAATGTCCCCATAAAGGTAGGAATACAAACACACACACACCCTACTATGGTCCAAACCCCTTCTTTTATCATTTCTCAGAATTACTCATTTTAACAAGGCTCTGTGAAACTACATCAAGTCAATATGTTTGACTTGTCTTTTTTATTAGTCAGTTAAACTTGGTACAGTTTCATTCCATGCCTCCACTGGTCATTTTACTCATAGACCAGTATTATGAGTCTATTATTCAACTAACAAACACCACATGGTGACACCCAGAATAGTTGAGTGATTGACGATAATTGATTGATACCAAACATTTGCTGATCCATTTGTTGTGACTAATCAACTTATTGACTGATTGTTGCAGCTCTACTCTGGGGTATGTTTGCATGTTGCAGATGTCACATTATATTTGATGCTGACGAACAAATGTGAAATAATTGTAATTGCTAATGCGAGTATTCTTTTTTTTTTTTTTAGCAACATTTATCATCAAATAAAGTCAAATAAGCACATTTTAAAGACCTATATATTCAAGTGACATGTATAGTTTGTGTAGTACTGTAGAAGGAGGTGCACGAGGAGCTGCTCTGGGACAAGACTGGATAACACTGCTGATGTAATGCTGATGATACAGACGAAAGGAAAAGATAAAGGTCTTTTTAAGGCATATATAAGTATTATCTCACCCACTCACACACAATAAGACTGCACACATAACACACCATTATAGAGCCATCTTGGGGGAGGTAACATAAAAGGTTCCAAAAAGAACCGCAACTTCCATGATGATGATGATTACCTGAGAGCATCATCTGACACATGGTAGAGGCTTAGATGTAATAGTGATGTGTCCATGATCACAGCTTGTGCACAAACACAGCTCAGTGGTGCTTAAAGACACACATGAATAACATTTGCTGTCGCCGTCTATTGATACAAGCAAAAAAAAAATAAATGCACACCCTTCGAACCTTGGGCGTTATAACAAAATTCACAAACACTTCTACTGTGTCTGAATGAGAAGCATAAGTGTTTTAAATGTAAAACACTTCTATGGCAGATACAGGTTTGATCTGTCAGTAGATGCGATAGCCACGCTTTAATTATAGCCAACCTAACACCTACTTATGTTTTCTTTAAAAGCAAATTTCTCTTTATTCTCAGACACTCTGCTGCTCCCACAGCACAGCACAGAACATTTTTAATGAAAGGAAAGTGATGTCCAAGTGTAGGTGGTGCAGAATCATCACACCTTTAATAATTTGTGAAGGAAGCTTATGTTAAAATACTTTTAAGGGAAATAACACTGTCCTATGAGGAAGGGATAAGGCCACTGTAATAAACAGTCTGGGGATATTAGAAACCAGCAGCACATCATAAAGTCAATTTCTAGCCACAGGAGGGGGCTTCCATCAACCACTGTGTAATGTGCATTAAAAACAGCTTTGACGCTCAAAGTGCTTCTCACTATGATTATAAATGTTGTAAATTATATAATAAAATCACGATTCGCGAAAATGAGTGTTGTTTGTTTTAGCCATTAATCCTCAAAGACCTACACAGCCACGGACGACCAAAAACATCTGATCAAAAATGTTAGAATATTTTTCCATCCTTAATCTTATCCAAACATAAATAACTGGGATATAAGGCCATGTCTGTGCTTCTGAACGGCATCAGATGTGTGTCTTTTGGTCATTCAGAGACTGTAAAATCACCATCATTTTCTGCAACATTAATTCACCAATAAAACCCATGTTACAGTGGTTCGAGACACTTGTGTTTATGTTCAATTAAGGATGTATTTTCTTCACTTTTTTTCTGTTTTAATACTAATGTATCTCAGTTGCTAGGAGCCTTTGTGAACATTTACAATATCCATTAATCTACGCAATTTCTGAACTGCTCAGTCTTTGTCAGGGTCACAGTATAACCTGTGTGTTCATCACAGGGCTGACATATACAGATGAACAAACACTTTCACATTCACAACTACAGGTGATCTACATTAACCCATTTTGACCTAAACAGCCACCAGTGACCAAAAGAATCTGCTCATCAAAACTGTTTCATGCAAATTGTTCCACTAATCTTACCAATACATTTAAATAATTGGTGTAGAATGTGGTTTATGATCTTTCCATGGTGATCAGATATGATCTATTTGGGTATTTAGGGGCTCTGTAGTGAATGTGGAATGGAGACACTTTTTAGCTTTAGGTTTTAGCTTTTTAAAAAAAATTAAAAAATTATAATAAAATAACTGATTCATAATTTGAACTTTTTTCTCACAATTCTGCTCATATTTCTGAATGTTTTTTCAGAATTCAGAAAATGGTCTCATAATTTTGACATTTTATCTCATGATTTACATTTTTGAAACTTATAATTATGCTTTTTTTTTTTTTTTTTTAAATCTCCTATTTATGACTTTTGAATTTTTCCTAAATGGTTCCTCCAGACACACAAAACTGAATACCATGACCAAATAAAACACCTTTAAAGGTTTTATTTTTTATACTTATATATATTATATTATTTCATCCGTGACAAAAAAAATGCAGTTTTACTTTTTACTTTATTACAGTTAAGAAGTTGTAGTTTTTCTTTTTACTCTTACTTCCATCATAAGGTTTTTTGTTCATCATCATATGACGAACATGTGTACCGATTTTCATAGCTCTAACATTACTAGGGCGTGATCTGGCCTAATACAAACTTTCACCTTTTCTAGGGGCAGCCATTGTAGTAAAAGTAAATTTCTAAGGGGTGCTATAGTACAAAATCAGAATGTCTTTAGTTAAATGGATGTAGACCTGGAAGATAGATGTCTGTGTCAAATTTCAGCCAAATCGGTGTTTGTATGTCCAAGCTGAAGCAATTTATGTAGTGGTAATTTTTCCCCCAAAACTTTGCAAAATTTGCGACAGCGTAGCACAAAAACGATGCAACTTTTCACAATAAATTTGATAACTTTTGATGTTCCACTTGTCTAGATCGCGTTCACCGATTTTGAGCTCATTTAGCCCAACGGCCAAGGAGGAGATAGATAAATTCCAATGACAACGAAAACGACGACTCAAAATTTTTAACATTTCAATCCAAGATGGCGGACTTTCTGTTGGTTTATGGGCGTGGTCATTATTAGGTTTTTTGTTCATCATCACATGATGAACATGTGTACTGATTTTCATAGCTCTAACTTCACAAGGGCGTGATCTGGCCTAACACAAACTATTTCACCTTTTCTAGGTGGCGCTGTAGACACATTTCTTTACTGACTTTTATGAAACCTGTAAATACTCACAATTTTTCACACTTCCGAAGTGTGTGCAAAATGTGGTGAGCTTTCATGCATGTTCAGGGGGTCAAATTAGAGCTCAAATGGCTGAATCAGAACAAACTGCAAGCAGTATCAATAGGCCTTGCGCCCGACGTGGTACCCGGCAAAGGCCTAATAAGGAGGAATATTAATCTGGTAACTGCCACAAAGGTCGTACTGGGTTTTTATGGGTAAACTTTATATGGTGTATACCTGGAGAGAGCTCATGCACACTCAAAGAGAACATACAAACTCAAGGCGACAGTTCGAACCAATGAACCACCATGCTGCCCCATCTACATGATCAATATCCTAGCAATAACAAAATACAAGATTTTTGCTGAAAAAAAAAGCAAAATACAGTGACTAATATTTTAATAAATGTGAGACATCACTTAGAAAATGTAAAAATGTCGAGGAAAAAAAACTCAATTGGATGTCATGATAAAAATATTTACAAGTTTCAAAGGGTTAAGAGTCAAACTGACCAGTGTTAACCTCCATGCAGTCTGAATCTGCAGGCATTCACTGCTTGACTGTTACTGATCCATCCTTCCTCCCTCTGTTTCTCCTCCCTCGTAGGTGCAGCCAAGGTCAAGATGACTCATCATAAAATAAACTACACACAAATGGAAAACACGGGAAAAACATAGTCGTTACATTTATTTTCTTCGACCTACGTCATACACTTCAATTGGATTTGGAATTTCTTGCAACTCTTAAGACTGAATTGGCAGAAACAACAGTCTAAATTGCAACACCCTCAAGGAACTTTCACCTCCATCTCTTGTGTTTTGTACCAGTGTTTCAGAGGTCAGATATAATAAAAGCTTAGTGTAAACGACACATCCTATAAGTCAAGGCTACACAGCCAGCTTGCTTGCAGAAGGCAATATTGCAGACATTAATTTTCCCCCAAAAAAGCCATATATTTATCAGCTTTAAATCTGACAGTGTGAATGATTAACTGGCTGTGCACGTTGTTTGGTGTACAGGGGGTAGATAGGATGCTGACACTGTAATATCAAGGTGAATACAACACATCTTCTCTGGCACACAGATTGGGTCACTTTGCATATGACAGCGAGCCACCAAACACAACAAAGAGCCTTTATGCTGAGTGTGTATCATCTTCAAAATGTTTGTGTGTGTGTGTGCAACAGTGATCCATGGTTTGTCTAAGGGCCAGTAGACAGGACTGTGGTCATAAATCCGCCCAGCCGTAACCACGGTGATTTGCAGGTTCAGAGAAACCATAAACATCAGCAGTGAGCGGCCCGCTGCCCTCAGAGAAGGCTGAATTAAGTGGTGAGTGTGTGTCTGTGTGTTTGCGAATGTGTGTGTGTGTGTGTGTATGGGTTTGCTCAAGGGCATTCCTTGCTGGAGATGAGAGCTATGTTCGGTGATTGGCCGAGGGTCTGAGGGGGTCATTAATCTACGCTGCTCCATTGGCTGTGACGGCAGAGGGGAGGGGTTGGTGCAGCTGGTCAGTTAGCTGCTGTCAGGTTTCTAATCTGGAACATTCTTCAATATTAGATGGAGTGCCCAGAGAATCACTGGGGCCAAACTGGATCCTCTAAAACACTGCACTCCTCCACCATGTCCCTGGAACCGTCCCGCTCAGTTCATATTAAACTGTACGTATGTTTGACAGAGAGAAGCCTTCAATACTTTTTGGTCCTGTGTAAAAATCCAAAAGACAGCAACAATACAAAAAAAAAAAAAAAAAAAGATCAAATCAAGAAAATCTTGAATCTAATTAATTGTATAAAAAGAGTTATTAAAAGTGTAGTTTGTGAATGTGATTGTATGTATGTAACAATAGGTTGGTTTCACGTGCTATATTGTCAGCATGCGATTTTCAGATGGAGAGCAGGAAGTGAAGCTGAGTGAATTTTCCGTTGGGAAAATGCAGATGTTTTCAGTAGTTTACGGCTGCGACAGTCGTTCTGAGAGAAGGAAAATCTATTTTTTAAAGTACCAAAGATTTTCATTCACAAAAGTGAGAAATGGAAAAAGCTCACAGAAAAAGGCCATAAAAAGTGGCTTTTAAATCTGAGTTTGTGGTCGGGAGGAGCAGAGTCTGCTAATGCTAATGCTAATGCTAATGCTAATGTCTACAGTAACCACTTCATTAGAGGTATGTTCCAAAGCTAACTTTTTTTGTGGATGTGCTATATATCATTAGGTTGTTGTTAAACGCTCATTTACACTCTTGTTACCTAGACATTTATTAACATTTATTGACATTAGTCACACTGCTAGCGGCTAGCAGTGTGACTAATGTAAACAAACATGCAATACATCTTGACGTCACATCATTACAAATAAAACACTCACCCTGGTCCAAATATATCCAGTGTTGAGTTATAAGTTATAGCGTGATATGTCTATGCTTGACACACACAAACAGTGTTACAGAAATTCATTTTGCGACATGTCACCTTTGACCTCCCGAGATCTCAAAAACTATTGGTTGTAGGTGATAACACCAATTATGAGAATTGTAGAAATCTTCATTCCGCATTGTTTGGTACCAATCTGAAAGTTCTGTGACCCTTATAACTGATAATGTGATTTTGACCTTTTAATTGTGACCTTTGACCTTTAATCAAATGGATCATTGCATCTGATGCGCATCAGCTATATGTATATGCTCATGTAATTTTATGGTGATATCTCAAGTATTCATTGAGTCATAGCATGATATGTCTCTGCGGACACACACGCACACACACACAATAATCTTAGCCAACCAATGTTGGGTGAGATTAACGATGTAAATAATAAGATACACTGAAAATTAAATAAGATGGGGAGCAAAATAAACCTTAAAAATCTTCAAAAAAGATTGTTCAGTCTGCAATTATGAAACGAAGAGTGGATCTAAACGCCCCTCTTATCTTCTCACGTGTTAATCATTTTTATTTGTGGCCCCCTCCCCTTTTCCTATCAACCCCTTCCAGTTTTATAGGCGTAAACAGTAAACAGTCCGATATCCCACCTAATTGTTTTGTTCCATGAGTAACCACATCCAGCCGCAGTGGGATGCCTGTTTTATCAGCTACTTCATTCTTCTGGAAATAAAAGGCTATTTGTCAACATCAATAGGTGAGAATAATCAAAAGAGAATAAATGCTTCTGTGTAAAATAGAACGGACTACAACATACAAAACGGTGTAAAACATTTCTTGGGATGACACCATTTACAGCCACAAGTTGTTCTGTGATTGATTCAGCCTGTGGCCTCATGTGAAATCAATCCTTTTAGACAGGATGTGATCTGGAATGGGAAAAACACTGAGAATGGCTGCTGAAACTTCAATAACTAGGATAAAAGTCTGTTCTCTTTTAAAGGATTTTCAAACAGCATATGATTGGGAAGAAGCAGCGAAGAAGAAAGATGAACAGTGAACGAATCCTCTACAATATCAGCCGTTCTTTTCTGACACAAACAGGAAGTAGAGCAGATGGAACTCCCAGCGACACTGAGGACGCAAGTTGATTGGCTTTGTTCAGTTAATATCAAACTTAAACATTAACCAAAAAGACCCAGTGCTGGTTTTGAGGCAGGTCCCAAAATAAATTGTGTGTATATTCAACTTTTCTTAACCCTTGTGCGGTCCTTCGGGTCAAAGAGACCCGGTGGTTCACAAATGTACCTTTTTATATGTACTGTAGGATGCCATTGCTTACTACTGAAAACAGTAATATATCCTTGGGGGGTGGGGTGATGAGTCTATGGAACTGAACTTTGGAATCTGGGTTTTTAAGACCCGATTGTAGAACACAGCCAGTGTGCCTTTTTAAGAAGGACCGCACAAGGGTTAAGTGATTTATTTTAATTGTATCCTCTTTATTTAGAACATTTTCAGAAAAAATGAGGTGTCTTCCTATATTATGGTTTAATTCACAGATTATGTGGATGGTCACAGAAGCTTGTTAATGATTATTATTAGTGTTGTCACGAATACTGGTACTAGTACCATTCCACGGTACATTTAAAAAGGTACTATACTGTGTTTGAAAAGTACCGGTATTTGCAACAGTGCGGCAAACTCTACACATAACGTGGCGTTGTAGCTAGGATACAAATCATAAATATAAATATATTAAGAGGTTTATTAGTTGATTAGTCATTAAATATTTTATATCACTAGATGCTTTTGACTTCCAGTGGCTGGTTGGGTCTTACTGTACCAAGTTAATACAGACACTGACAGATGTGCATGTTATCATCATTTCTTCTGTGGTAAATACTGATGATAAATAGGTTTCAACACAAAATGTGATTCCTGCATCTATCTGCATTTATCCCAATGAAACGAGCGGGAACAAAATAGTACCCTAGCGCTGGGTGATCTTTGCAACAGCCCAGGCCATCTGTTGAGCATCTGTACAGAGTGAAAATGGTTTTGCGAAGACAGCAATTCTAGCAGTACTGACAACTACAAAAACTGCTGAAGCTGACTTTAAGCAGGTTTTGCAAAGTGCAGAAACCTCTCACCAAATATTTCCAAGCAGCTGCATGAGGCACCAATAGCGCAAAGCTTTTATTCTGTGTTGTGAAAGATGTTAAACCCTTGTGCAGTGAATGCTGTTCTGTTAACTACCAGACTTTCCTTTTCAGAGGAAGAGCCGGCTAGCATCGTTGACATAACTCTTTGTCAAAGAGCAAACTTAAATGATGATTTTTAACAAACATAAATGGGCACTTTCCACTCTCGGTGTCAGGCTGGAAGCCAAGTCAGAGCACCTAAACTTTTAATTAAAACACAAGTTCTTCACAGCCCTGTGGAAAATGAAATCTCTTTGTTCTGATTCTACAATGATACGTTCTTAAGCCATGATGGAAACACTGCAACAAGTTACCCTGCGCTTCATTATTTGTGTCAAACAAAATAGGATCTAATGGCAGATTGTACATCTGATTTACTTAGAATTACAAAAATGTTTAATATGTTTCAGTTGCTGCAACCTGTACCCATCCTGAGATAGGAGACATAGATTTACAAGATTAATTCAAGATCAGAATGACAGCCTCTTTTTATCTTATCAGTACAAATAAGCGAACATGATCCGGTGTTCATCATTTTAATGACTAGCACAAAATAATAAATAATATATAACAAAATCCTGGAGGAACATCTATAAAACATCTTTTAGTCCTCAGAGAAATTAGGAATAAAATAAAGATAAAGAAGTGTTGAAGGAAAATAATACCAAAAGAAGCTCCTGCCTGGGTTAAGGTGAGTGAGTATAGGAAAGAGTATTCCACTATTACTGCAGTGATTAAATGTTTCAGCTGCAACAGGATTTTTAACCCTTTACTGATGCAGTGAATCCATTCTCATCAGTTTGAGACTGTGTTTCAATAGAAAAGTCATGTGGTCTGACGAGTCTAGACTGACCCTGGTCCAGAGTGATGGGTGCATCAGAGTGAGAGGAGACATGGATGGAGTAATTACACTGGTCTACAAATATGAAGTAGAATAAAACTAATGACATTTTACCACATGGGTGTTACTGATAAAGAAAACAAGTCTTAAATGCTGGTTGGCTCAAGTTTCCCAGATAAGTCATGGGTCAAAATATGAAATTCTTAGAATTAACAGGACAATTAGCCTAGCCACGCTTTTTGAGCTATTTTTGTGGAAATACAACGTGGGTAGAAAAAATGAAGTAAAAAAAACCCAAACGATAACTGAATAAAGAAGAAACAGTCTAAGGAAATAACGCCAAAGGAGCAAAAAAGATTGAGGGAGGCAGCAGCAAGAAGTAGGATGAGACAAAAAGAGCAGGAAATTCCCCTGAAGTGTGTCAGTGTGTCTCCTGAGAGGATCACAGATCAGAGAGATGAGTGACCTTGTGGTCATCTGTCAACCCCTCTGACTCTGCTGGAGGCAGGATTTCTCTCCAGGGAAAGAACGCTTTGACGCACACACTTGAACATACACACCCTTTTACAGCACACTGAGACTGATGCATTTATATGTGTGTGTGTGTGTGTGTGTGCGTGAGTTCCCACTCATATAAACAAAGCATAGCCAAGAAACAGTAGACAGTACAACCCCTCTGTGTTGTGTTTTCACCTACATACACAGGGTAGTGTGTGTACTGTTTGAAATCAATGAACAAGACGGCCTCATATTACATCCTAAAGGCATTTAAAGCTTGGCTGGCATCCTCGCCACAACTTTTCTATTTTCAATTTACTCATATTTTGTCGACTGGGGCTTTTACACACACATACACACATACACCATATATGGAATGGCACTCACATTATTACTATCCTGTAGAGAAATTGCAGCTTGCTTATATAGATATTGTAAACTAAATGGACTGCGCAGGTCATTTTCCACCTTATTCCCAATTTTTAAATGGTGATTCAGCCAATTTATGGAAAAATAAATCATGTTTTATAACATTTTTCCTCATGGTACCCATGCAATTTGAAAGAAGTATCCCCAAAGCTAGCATCAAGTACTTTAGGTTGGAAATAACGTTTAATACAAACACGTACACTTCCTTTATTTGTAAGCAACAGCAAAAATACTTGAAACACAAGTAATAAAAAATATGCTGCCTTAGTAAGCTTAATACTTTTGCAGATGTGTGACTTTTTATTCAGTACCTCTCACTAAAATGTTACACGAGACCATCTGGAGCTCACAGTTTGTGTATAAATGCAACACAATTATTCTAATGTTCATTGAGGACTGTATGTATATTGCTATTATGGTTCATGTAGGTTAACCGTTCATGCTGTGCTATATTAAAATCCATATTCCCATCATAACATAACATAACTATGGTGAGCATTGGTCCATTACAGAATGAAGGTATTACTGGTATCATGTAAGTAATGGTAAGAAGCACTGTAATATGTCTCCACAGAGATGGGGATCAATGTTCTGCTGGGAAATTGTGACACAAATGTTACATCACTCTGATGAGATACAATAAATAACCTGTGGTCACCAGAGACGTATGAATATAAGAAATTAAAATGCATCAAGTTTCAGCTTTCAAAGTTTATGTTGTGGCTTAAAGCACAAAAAAGGAGCAAAATAAGGAACATATCCAGTTTCACAGTTTGTACACATTTTTTAAAGCAAGGCAGGTTTATTTAAATAACACATTTCAAGGAGAAGACAATTCAAGCACTTTACATAAAACAGTAAAAGTATTACAGCAGAAATAAAAACTACAGGTATGACATAAAAACTAAACTAAACAGAAATAGACTAGAAATGCAGTCAGAGAGCGCAGACTCTGCCAAGGCAGATCAGCCCCCCACACCCCTCCCATAAATGACATAAATGAACGATAGGTTTCACTTTCACAACCAAATTAAACCACACAAACACAAATTACAATAATAATAAACAATAATGAAAAAGGCAATAATAAAAAAATTTTAATCAATGAGCAAATAAAAAGGAATAACTTAAAAATAGAATAAATAAATAAAATAAATAATAATGACAAAAATAAATAAATAATTAAGAAAAATACTTAAAAATCTATAGATTCTTCAAACCTCTGAAAAATACATGTTTCACTTTACACTTGCTTCCCTCATACTTTATAGGGACTTCCACAAATTAATGTATTCATAGCGCCACACCATTTCTATTTCACTAGTGGGGACCTTTATTTATATTTAACCCTTGTGGAGACCTGAATTTTGGTCCCCATAGTGTCAGAGGTCCTCATGGCATAACTGTGTAAACATATCAATGTCCCCATAAAGATAATAATACAAGTACACACACACACACACACACACACCAATTACTACTAAAATTGAATCATTTGTTCAGTCAGGTGAAGGTGAAGACGTGTGATAAAACACATGTTTGTTGTAAAGTTGTGACTGATGTAAAGTTTTCACGGTCAAATTTAATCACTTTTAAGGATGATTTTCTTTTTTTTTCCCCCAGCACAAAATATTATCACTGGAGTTGCATACAGTTGTGCTCATAAGTTATTCTGACATATTCTCTGCTCTTTGTTGATCTCCATGGACCTCTGTTAGAGAAATTCAACCCAGAGTTTAACAGTGTATCATCCCCTGGATTAAATCTGCTCATTGTTCGTCTGCATCATGGGCTGGTCATTGAACATCACAGACAGCTGATTCAAGCCCCTGTGGTCACTTTTCTGTTCAAGTAAGACCTGATTTTAACAACAGTAGGCCTAACTATGCTTGTTGTATTGTGTAAGACAAGTGTGTATATTGTGTAAGACAAGTGTGTATATTGTGTAACACAAGTGTGTATATTGTGTAGGACAAGTGTGTATATTGTGTAACACAAGTGTGTATATTGTGTAAGACAAGTGTGTATATTGTGTAAGACAAGTGTGTATATTGTGTAAGACAAGTGTGTATATTGTGTAGGACAAGTGTGTATATTGTGTAAGACAAGTGTGTATATTGTGTAGGACAAGTGTGTATATTGTGTAAGACAAGTGTGTATATTGTGTAAGACAAGTGTGTATATTGTGTAACACAAGTCTGTATATTGTGTAACACAAGTGTGTATATTGTGTAAAACAAGTGTGTATATTGTGTAGGACAAGTGTGTATATTGTGTAACACAAGTGTGTATATTGTGTAGGACAAGTGTGTATATTGTGTAAGACAAGTGTGTATATTGTGTAACACAAGTGTGTATATTGTGTAACACAAGTGTGTATATTGTGTAAGACAAGTGTGTATATTGTGTAGGACAAGTGTGTATATTGTGTAAGACAAGTGTGTATATTGTGTAAGACAAGTGTGTATATTGTGTAACACAAGTGTGTATATTGTGTAGGACAAGTGTGTATATTGTGTAAGACAAGTGTCATGTGTGTGTTTGTAGAGACCCCCCTACAGCCATGGTATGGTTTACACACTGCATATAGGGCTCTGGGGGAATTTCTCTAACAGAGGTCCAATGAGATCAACAAAGGGTAGAGATGAGAGGCTGGTTTCACGCAACCTATTGCTGGTCTTGGTGTCAGTATCGTTAATGACTGTAAAGCTTCTCTGACACTCAGATAAGGTGGTAGATACACTGCCTGCCCCCCCCCCCCACCACCACAAAAAAAACAAAACAAAACAAAAACACATGCAATATTCTACTGCATTACCTTTGGTTTTGATTACAGAGACTGACACTCAACTGAACTAAGCTAATAGTTCAGATCCTTCCATGGGTAAATACTTCAGTGGTTAATAATGTTCCAGCTGGAACAAGTTATTATTTAATCTAACTGATGCAGTAAGTGTCCTCACATGTCTGTAATGTTTAACAGATTAGACACCACCAGGATCAGGATCATCAGGCTTTTGAGAGAATATTTCAGGGATCATGAGACATCATTTTCACACCAAAATTTGCCTCCAAAAAGTCTTGTCTCATCATCTGAACCAGCTTTACCCTCACTAGGGTCATGGGGGTCACTGGGGGCCTAATCCAGCTACAATGGGTGAAGGCGGGGTACACCCTGTATGAGTGTCCAGTTCATCTCAGGGCTGAACATATATAGACAAACAATCACTCTCACATTCACACCTATGGGCAGGTGTGAATGTGATTCACTGTAGGGGAGGTGATGACCTGTAGTGTGCTCTTTACAGTATATAGTCCTAGTATAGTTAATGTTAGTGTTCATTCCAACACCATGGTTTTAATTAGGCCTCATGTTGATCTTCCAGGAGGCATAGACATTTTGTTTGTTTTCATGTCTTGTGTGTTTATGTTTTCAGATTGTTTCTATATAAAAGTAGACTACAGACTCATTCACAGTGTACATCATTCAAACATAAGAGGAAGTTGGTGCGCAGACCCGACAAAAAAACAAACAAAAAACTGCATGGAAACACAGTTGTTTATATAGATGACAGACCTACAGCAGAACTAGAAATGTCTATTGTTGTGTTGTCAGTTTCCATAATCGTTACAAGGACAGAGTTAAACTGTATAGAATTTCATCTGGATCTCACCCATTAAAAAAAAACAAACAAAAAAAAAAATCGACAACATCTATGGTTACAAAGATCCAGCGTGTGGACTGGGATGAGAGCACGATCAGGAATGTCCATTTTTCTCTCCTTCCAATTCTAACCACAATCTGGACCTTGAATAAAACTGCTGCAGTATGACCCAAACCGACAATGAAGAACAGACTGAAAATAAAATGAAAGATATGGGAGATATACAAGTAGGTGGTTAAGTGATTAACCTGGTAAATTAAACCAGAGGAAGTGATTGAGATGCTAACAGATTAGCCTGCTAGCTTTGTCTAGTTCAGGGGTCTGCAACCCTGGTCCTAGAGAGCCGCTATCCTGCATGTTTTAGATGTTTCCCTCTTCCAACACACCTGATTCAGATGATCAGCCTATCATCAAGCTGTGCAGAAGACTGATCATGTCTGTCAGGTGTGCTGGAAGAGGGAAACACCTAAAACATGCAGGATAGCGGCTCTCTAGGACCAGGGTTGCAGACCCCTGGTCTAGTTAAAGGAATAATGACTTCAGCCTCTTCTGTTATTAACACCACCTCTAGGTTAACTTACCCAGGCTCACCACTAAACCACCTACTTGGAATAAAACATGTTTGACACATACACACACACACACACACACACATAACAGTCGTATGTGTCTAAACACTTGTAGGCGCAAAGTTTTTCATGAGTGTACATAGAAGGTTTGTTAATTAAATACGTATATATGTCAGACTATTGTATACTAGGAAATTTACCGACATCATCTGTCCACTCTTTTATCAAATAAGGATCCGGTAGTCGATGCTCACTTTTAAGTACTAGTTTATTTATGTAGCATTCTAGATCTGGAAAAGAAACAGATTTAGCATAGTCTGGCAGCTCACAATAGGGAGCCTAAGTCTCCGCCCCTTCCGGTCGGTCCACTGGGCCTAAGGTCGGAAAAATGTAACATGAGGATGAGGAGAAAATAATTATTTTCTGGTCCACTTTACTTTTTGCCCTGAATCACACATTTGCTGTACTTCAATTAAAATCATAACCAATGATGTGCGTTTGGAGTTTCTTTGATACGTGTTTTGTGATTTATTAGCGTGTAAAAATATGTAATTATTTGGACTCTGTTTGGACTACATATCAGACGTCGCATAGCTGACGTCACAGCAGAATCTTTCCCTACAAACTTTTCAAAACCGTATACCGCCTTTTCTATTTTTCATTTGAAAATACCTGTGTGCTTTGTGCCCCGGTGTAATCACAACACCATTTCCACATGTTCCCTCTACCGCTTCCCAGCTGACTAGAGCTTGTCCCGCATGCTGGCTCTCACTCGACCAACTATCTCACCCCCGGAGTAGCTGCCACTTTCCACATGCCCCGATTTAAAGTGGTTTTCTCCACGTTTGATGCTCTTGCCTTCATCCTGAAAGAAGGAGGTGAAGCTCTCCAAAGTCACAGCCGTTTTCAAAGAGTCTGATGGTGAAGCTTGGTGGTGACGTCATATTTGTGAGACGAACGTTGTAGTCCATTACTTACTCTCACAACGTAACTTTTGATGCCTGTCCAAAGTGAGTGCTTTATCAGTGTGAAAATGTATCTTTAAAATTCACAGACATATGTGACAACCGTAGCACATTTCAAACGGGACCATAAAATTACTTTTATCCCTCCATTGACTCGCGTTCATTTTTTTTTTTATGGCACTTAGGTCCCATTGCCCGGAAATCGACCAGGAATAGAATCGCGTCACTTCGGCTCGCGTGCGTGAGGCAAGGTGCGTTCATGAACCGTGGGAATTTTAAAGAGCAGGGGTACAGGTGGTAACGGTTACTTTGTAACAAAAGTGAAGCAAAAAATATTAATTTTACGAAGTCAACACACTCAACAAACCAGCGCAGATATACAGTTGTTTTATTTTCCCCATGCAATCAGGAAATAAGTATTTATAAATATAATCTAAAAAAAAAAAAAAATCGGATAGTTGTGGCTAAAATCCATGTGGGCCCCTGATCCATGTGGGCCCAGGGCGATCCCACTCATTCTCTCAAACACTGAGTTCTTTTTCCACTTACGTTCCCCATCTCATTCCACACCTCCTCCACACTGCTCCCCTACAGTGAATCTCCAGCAGGTTTTTTTTTTGCCGTCATCCTCTACACCCCATGGACAGTGTTAGCTTTTCCTCTCACTTTCCACCTCTGAAGACTCTCTTCAGTGCTGGGGCACAGAGTCTATTACAGTAGATTCCAGGATATCTAACCTGGAGCATAATAGTGGAAGCAGGAGAGCTGATGGGTGCCTAATGGGAGGGTTCAGGTGCACAGTGACCATCATCCTCCACAGATCCTCAAAACACCCACTCTGACTGACAGTGGTGTACAAGGAAGAAAACAGGGAAGATGAATGAGTGTTTAATGAGCATTTCTGGTCATGTCTGAGTAAGATTTTCCAGCTCTATATACATAATGTTTTGATGCTGCGTAATGAGTTGTCTGTCTTCTGCAGCACATTCTGCACTTAGTCACCTCGTCTGATGTCACAGTATATGCAGCTGGCTGTGGCTTTTCTGCCGTCGCCTCATTGAAAACTGACTACTATGTGATGCAGCTGCGATTAAGGTTTTAAATCTGGAAACCCAAATGAGAAATCATGCTTCCTGCTGGAACCCAAAACATTTTACCACTCCTGTTCTTCAGAGACCTCGCAGATGTTGGCCTGGTTAGTGTGCTGGGTGCCAAAAGCCAAAATGCCACGGTCAGATGCATCACACAAGATGTGTAAAATATGTTAGTGAACGAACAAACCCCACTCCATTCAGAAATGGAATGATGATTATATATACAGGATACAAAAAACGAATTATGCACTGTATATCTCTTTGTGTTTAGGCTAAATGTTCTCAATGTATTTGTCAGAGAGAAATTATCTGATAGAAAATGAAATGTTTATGTCTAACATATGCAGGATTTAAACAAGCCTTATACTGTATTGAGGTTAAATAAGTAGGAAAACCCTCTGTATTGTGACTGCTTGATGAATGGAGGATGTAAACAGTAAAAGTGTAATTAAAAAATCAGTACTGGACTGGTTGCAATCGAGTAACAATTGATTTTAATTATTATGCAGCTATTATACCTCATTGCTGTGTTTTCTTGACCTCAGTTTTCTTTGTTTTATTGGATCCTTTGTCTCTCTTACTGGATATATTTCCTGTGCGACAGCTTTTATGTGCTTGATACTTGATCGAAACATTCATAGTGATTCACAACTGACAACAGCGTGTGGGAGTCAATTCTTTGTCTCCAAACTTGACAAATTTCCTTGCTGTGCGTGTTGCATTGTAATCACACAAAGCTTCACCAGTGTACACCGCATGTGCTTGTTTAGGATCAAAAATCCAAACACATCTCTTTTTTACACAATGACTGAATGCCATCGTTCTCTGTATTTTATCACAAAGCACACTCCAACTTGGCATTGCTAATTGGTGACAAAGATAAACTCTGTAAACACATTGCCATGGAAACAAGCCTCTGGCAAAGTGGATTGTCTTTGTTATGACGCTAATGTTCATTTTCTACTTTTTGTTGCAAAGTTTTAAAATAACAGTTAATAACAGATTTGAGGCCAATTCATGCAAAAGCATTAGATCTGTGTTTTTCAACCTTAGGGTTGATACCCCACATGGGAGTCACCTGAAATTTCTAGTAGTTAACACAAATAAAAAAATTACTAATAAAAACAATTGGTGCCCAGCACAACAAACCCCACCTCCCTTGTGCACATCTGATTTGCCCTATCTCTTATCATTGTGAAAACACATTTTTGGTGACTGTGACTTTGACCTTTGACCTATATTCACCAAAATTTAATGGGATCTATTCTGGACCACCTTGAACCTTTCCTGATAATTTCATTGAAATTGATCCAATAGTTTTTGTGTAAACCTACTTACAAATAAACAGACAGACAGACTCAAACACAATTGAGTTATTTTTTGTTGAGTATTAATTATAAGCCTTGAAAATATAACCTGGATTGACTTTACATATCCAGAATAAGGAAAGTCAAATTCTCACTTCATGCAGTAATCTAAGCCTGGCTTTTCTGCCTCCATCCATTATATACATTTTATCATCGAATGTCCTATAAAATTAACATTTACTTGCAACACAGTATAGTGACCTATTACATGATAAATAAAAAAATTAGAGAAAAAACTAAAAAAAAGTCTCAGTTTTAAATGCTTGGGATCACCAAACATTTGTGATGTGAACCCCGTCATGCATAGTGCTCACTACAGTGGACAGTTTTTTCACAGCTGTTCTCTTGTATATTCATGGGTTTTGTTGTTTTAGTTGCTGATATTATAGCCCACACAGTGTTCATACCATTACTACATTATTCTGCTGTTTTTGATAAACATCAGAGGTGGTCAAAGTACTTGCATTCTGTACTTAAGTAAAACTACAGCTACTGGTGTGAAAAAATACTCTTAAGTAAAAGTAAAAAAGTACAACTTCTCAATTGTAATAAAGGAAAAAGTAAAGCTTATTTTTTTGCCATGGATAAAATAATACTTATTTAACTAAGAAAAATCAGTATCAATATCCAAAAATACAACTCTTAAAAGTGAGTTATTGTGTAGATAATGTGTTTAATCAGGTCACAGTACACAATTGAGGTAAAGCCATTACTTTGAGATTAAAAAAAAAAAGCAGAATTGGGATAAAAATCCAAATTATGAAATGAAAGGTAAAAATTGTTAAGATAAAAAGTCATAAATAAAAGATAAGAAATGCATAATTATGAGATAAAGAGTCACGTATGAGATAAAAGTCATAATTAAGATGTAGAAAGTCACAATTTTTCTCCTCCAGTGATTTTTCCCTCTGAAGTAACTTATTTTTCATATGGTCACATTTGTTTAGTTTGAAAAAGTAATGAGTCTATTCTTAGAATGTGAAGATTATAAAGTATGGATATTCATGAACAAATGTATGGAGTAAAAGTAAAAAGTAAAGTACAGATACCTAAATAAATATACCTAAGCACAGTAATGAAGTACTTTTACTTAGTTACTTCCCACCTCTGATAAACATGATCTGGCAGTAACATGTTTGAGTGATTTTTATTTTCATATTATCCCCATGAAATGTGTAATAGTTAGTATTACATTATGTTAAATGAGAGAAAACAGATTAGCTGCATTAAAAAAAAAGTCATAGTTGTCACTTTCTGATTTTATTTTTAAATACATGTTTCTTTGCTTTAAAAATCAACCCATAGTCTTTGGCTGAAAAGACATTTTTTTACTCCCATGAAAAATAAGTTATTAAAAAACATTTCATTTAAATGATTTTTTCATGCTTAAAGATTAATAAAATGGCCCAGTTGGTAGAGTGGGTCATCTAATAACTGAAGGGTTGGTGGTTTGAATCTGTCTTAATGAGTCTGTTGTGTCCTTGGGCAAGGCACTTCACCCTCCTTCCTTCTACTCACACTGGTGTATGAATGTTTGGTAGTGGTCAGAAGGGCTGTCGGTACAAAATGGCTGCCACGCTTCTGTCAGACTACACATGTAGTTTACCACCACTAGAGGGAGAATGTGAGGGTAAATGAATAATAGGTCACAAATCTAAAGTGCTTTGACCGGCACTACTGTATATAAATCAAACCCATTATTATTAAAACTGATACAATAAATCTCATTTTATCTGAATAAAAATGTTATAGACCTACTAAGTGCAAATGGAGTCACACTAAATATAATCACTTTGGCTGAAACATTAGTTTTTAATGTCACACATATCCAGGTTATATTTTAATACAGAGACAGAGAAAAGCATATGTCTGGTCATAACTTTTACTGAACCAGAAAACTGATAGTTGACCTCTGACATTTGCACAGTAATGTATGTATTACTGTAATGGACATATTCTGTAGGTGGTGAGGAGATGCTAATAATAAAAAGAATCAGCAGAAATGAGATTAATTCACTTTGGAGAGCAGCATACTACTTTACTATCAGAGTCACACGTTACAATACAGCACACACTTACACTTTATAGCCAGAGATAAAAGGAATAGCTGGATAACCAATGGACATTCAGAAATGCATCCTGGAATAACTAAGAAAATCAGAAGCAGATTCAATAGTAACTATCAAATAATTGTAAAGATTACATTGACATTTTAACTCATTTATAAATAAAGCTACAGCTAGGTGGTCAGGTCTGTGTAATAACCTGCTTATGTTTTTTTTTTGTTTTGTTTTTTAATATAGGGTGTGTGCAATATGTGTAATGTGTTGTTATGATGATATGTCTACGATATGTATTACCTTCAATGTATTTAGTTTTTAATATATATATATCATGCAATACCTGTGTGTGTACCTGTGAGTACACTAGTATTCTACTCTTCTGACATCATATGGTGTCAGTATAATGTCCTGGTCAGTGGACATCAGGCCCTTGTAGAACAAAATGTGGTATTGTGGTCTAGACAACAGAAAATGTGAAGTCCACATTATGTGGATGACAGGTCCTAGGAGGTTCACTATTTTGGATATATAAGTGAACATAACTGAACAACATATGAGGTACAATTTAGTGGAATTAACTAATGAAATGCTGAGAATGATATTGTAGCTACTGTTATTTCTATTGTTTCAAATAAGGATGATTGAAAAAAAAAAATAACCCTAAATATGTACCTAATGAAATTAAACCTGAAAATAGAACCACCTCTGGGGTTATTTATTGCTTTGAAATGTGTCTGACACTGGAAACCTGTCTGTCAGGTTGTGCTAACGTGTGTGCTCTGCGTGCCGGTCTGCCAAACTACCACTACACTGGCTGCGCTGCACTTACACCTTACCACTTATATTGGTGCGTTGCCACACCCATCTGGGTGCGCGGTCTGCCAAACTACCAAACTACCTCTGCACTGGGTCCGCCAGCTTGCACACCCTGCGTTGCACCCGGAAACTAGAGCCCTGACATTTATTATTGTGACGTCCAAATGTGTTTTCCTAAGTGATTTATCTCCTTTTATAATTACGTTATTCTCTACATTTCAGATTAAATCAGGTACTTCCCTATATTTAATTTACTGCTCATGTAGGTGTAAATGTTATTAAAGAGCTCCAGAATGTCCACAAGTCATTTCTGATGACAATGAAGACCGGTTTTATCTACATGTATTGATAGGATTACTGGTTCAAAAGTTATTAAACATTTTAGATCCAAAAATGCTTGTTCACCAGTAGCTGTTTATGTCTTTGAGGATTAAAGAAGTTAATTATAATAGATTAATGAATAAGTTCAATAAATTAACTTGGCTTTTAACCTCGGCATTACTTCAAACACATAACCATTCTAATTTGTCATGTGTAAAGAAATGCATATTAAAGCTGTTGTCATGTTGTAAATTCTATTTTATGTTGCGTTTTATTGTAGAGTAAATGTAGAACTGACCGTAAGTCTGGCAGTGCAGTAAGTAAAACACTGTGGTGCCACTTGAATGAATATATTTTCAATCTGCTCCCACTTTCACACTCTGACCTAGTGCTTATTTCTCCATAACTCACTCACTACTTGTCCTAACCCTCTCCATCCATCTCTTTCCTTTTAACTCCTACTCTCCTTGCACCCTATGTCACCTGTATTGTCCTCATTTTTCTGTTTCACTGCAATTTTCTCATACAGGTTTTATAGCCTTTTTCTCACTGCTCGTTCTCAGTGCATCATCTCTCTCTCTTTCTGTCTGCTTCCATTCCTCTGTCTCTCTTTCACTCTCTGACCCAAAGGGCCGTGTTTCGCCGAAATCCAATCCTCTCTCTTTTTTAAACCCGCTGTTCCATTTCAGTCCCATTTTGTCACACTGCAGTGCACACACAATACCCGCTCCTCCCTCATTTCAGCCTTTCGCTGTCTCCACAAATATACACACACACACACACACACATTCACAGATGACTGCACACATACACACACACATAAACACAGACAAACAAACATTTACACAAATGCATAAACAAAAACAAAACTAGGCCAACAGAGGGAAAAAAATGACTTAATTAAGCCATCAATCAAATTTGATGCTCTTGCTTGGATTCTCTGTCTACACACAGACATACACAAACATAAACATACACACCTGACAAACATCTCACCCCCTCCTCGCTTTTGTAGCTCTGTGGCCATCCATCACAGCGTCACCGACTCCACTCAACCTCAACTCAGAACCAATCACACAGAGGTTAGGGACTAACTGACTGTTTATAAATGGGTGTGTGTGTGTGTATGTGTGTATGTGTTACCATTTGCTGTGGGAACAGACATTGAGGTGTTTTGTGCGTTGAAAACCTGTTTCAGCAGATTTGACTGAGAGGCAGAGCGTGCAGAGTGAACTGCGATCTGTATTGTTTACTGTTGAACAGTTGTGAGTCCCGATAAGTGTGTGGTGGAAAGTCAGCATGGCTCAGAAACACACACACACACACACACAGATTTTTGTGTCAGCACTTTGGCAAATGGCTGCAGCTAATAACAAACAACAAATAATTTGAACAAAAACACCATCACAATAACATTAAGGTCATTTTTATTCTTAAATGAATAAATACAATGCAAAAATATGCTGAGGGCTGAATAAACTTGAACCTTCAGGAAAACAAAACTTGAGATTTGGGTAGAATTTATTTTGTCAGGACTTACAATCAGTGAACAGTCACATCATTTTAACAGTTGTAGAAATGTCACCCTGGTATTAAAATAATAATTATACTTAAACAAAGAAGATACTCTTTTCACATTTTCCCAAAATCTGTGATCATTCATTTTTGTGAGTCTGTTAGATTGTAACTTCATGTAAGAGTCTTTGGTCTTTTAACTAAGGAAAATATTTACTCAAGAATGGCGTCATTACTTTACATTCCGACGTATTGAGGACTTTTCTTTTATATTTCTTAAA
Source organism: Siphamia tubifer (assembly GCA_020466265.1). Lineage (NCBI taxonomy): Eukaryota > Metazoa > Chordata > Actinopteri > Kurtiformes > Apogonidae > Siphamia > Siphamia tubifer. The sequence continues at coordinate 29,565,079 of CM035795.1, read as the reverse complement.
TCAGCCTGATGTGACGACACACTGTAAAAAAAAAAAAAAAAAGAAAAAAGAAAATTGGCATTTGTTCAGTTCATAAAAAAGAGAGATTGTCATAGTTCTAACAGACAAAAACATTCTGCCATGAAAAACATTTCTTTTTACACCAGACCAACAAAATATTTCATGCCTCAACATTTGATGCCTCAGTATAGATTTATTAATAGACTGAATGTGCGAATGGTTTTTGGCAGAGGACAACAGAATTGGACAGCCATCGTGTATGTGGAACACAGCCAAGGACTTCTCCTGTCAGTTGCTCACACACCCCTTTATCTCAGGAGGTAGAGCAGTTCATCCAATGACCAAAGGGTTCATGGTTAGTGCTGTGTCTTTGGTCAGACACGTCACCCTCCTTGTCTCCAGTGCTGTTGCTCACACTAGTGTATAAATGTGCAGTAAAATGTATGAGAGAATGAATAATGGATCCACTGTATGTGCTTTAAGTGTGCATTCATAGAAAAGCCCAATATAAAACTAAACCATTATTTGGGGAACAGATACGTTGGCTCAGTGAAGAATTCAATGTAGTAAGTTTTAGCAGAATGTACCATGTATTGTTGGGATAAAAAAAATTATTTAACTTCGTACCAAGTACTTCAACCTCATTGAGAAAAATTCTTTATTGCAGAAGGTTGCTTAAAATTTTTAAATGATCTCAACATTTTCTTTTTTATAGCATACTATATTCACCTCACAGTGGAACCATGTCGTACCTGAGGCTTTGTTGTCAGCCTTTGAGTGCCTGAATGTGTCCTGTCCATCATTGTTGTTTGAGAAAGAGTGCAGCTCCAGTCTGAATCCACTGGTCAGGGTTGGCTCCACAGGGCAGACAGATGTGTGTGACCACTTTCAACCTTTCAGAGCTGGTATACAGAGGGAGCCAGATGGTGTCTTCTGAAGCGCCGGAGTCTGCAGCGGAGTTCTAGGATCGAATGTAAATGTTTAAATAGCTGACATACATGTACTTGGATCCACGTCATCTGAACAGTCAGTCATTGGACCATATCCATTAGTTTCTTTACGTACAATCCAACACAACTTTCAAATTGACATGAAATCTGTCAGAGAAAAAAATTAAAGTTGGTCCGAGAGATCACTTATTGGATTTAAATAAAATGGACGAGAACAATATTGACTTAGAGTTTTGTTTTTTTTTACAGAGAATGTCAAGCTAAGCTTATCTTGGAAAATGGAGTTGAACCCTTGTTTGTACTCTATTTCTAAGCCAAACATGGCAAACAGGTTGGTCTTTCACAATCTTGTCTAACACTTAAAGGCATATGCAGTATGGAACGCAGTACAGTTCACAAAGTCTTCTTGTGTCTTCTAATATCACACTAAGTTTGAAATGTTAAATTACATCTATACAGGGTTAAAAATCTTTGCATCATGTACCAGATGCTGCAGATTCTCTCACTAATTGATAAAATAACAGTGAACTGGAAGGACTCAAGGCCGCCAGCTGTAGGTCAGTGGGGGCAGAGGCTTAAACAGGTTCATACAATGGACATTTTTGCTTGATGATGGACTTGTGTTTAGAAGACATTTGGGTGTTTGAGTGATATGACTTGTTATAACTGAACTATAAAACTATTATTGGGAAAAGACAAAAATCAATGCACTCACTTTTTAGAAAATTTAAAAAGCCTTTATTTAACGTGGGACTGTAGGTTAATTTATACAGGCTGGAGTTAAAAACACACTAACACGTGTTTGTCATGTGCTTTCTTCAAGCTGTAGGTTATGTTGTTATTATAATGGAAAATCATCTCATGCTGTGGTGAGAGAATAGTTTATTATTATTATTGTTGTGATGCCTCATCAGTTCTACGTTGGGTATGTAAAGTGTCATATTTTGAAAAATGAAAGTTAAAAAGTAAAAAAAAAATCTGACCTCTTCAGAGAAATCAGTCTACAGGGAAATGTCATAGATGCTGGTAGGCAAGAAATCATTTTTATGTTACATTAGCATCCATGAAAAAAAGAAAAAAACTGATTGAAGATACATTTCCTCACCCTGAAAATAGACCTTGAAAACCTTGACAATAGACTTACCTGTGGAACCCAGGCCATGTAGCAGACAGGAACAGCTGACACACTGGAAGAGTCGTGTTGGTTTTCACAAAGATGAACTCCATCAAAACTACAGCCCTCCAACTGGAGACCTCCAACCTTAAAAAAAGTCAAAGATTGAAGGATGACAAGACAAAGAGAGACAAAGATGAAAATACTATGACATGGAGTCACCAAACCAAGCAGTATGATAGAGATGGGAGGACTAATGAAGAGAAGAAGCCAAGTATGTGCAGAAAAATAACCACTGAAATATGGGGCATCGGAAAACGACAACAGATGAACTAGTACGTTGTGCACAGAGCACATGAGAGAGTGTTTATGTGAGGGATTCAGTCCCATGACTCAGGGATTTTCCACAGTAGACCAGACAATAAAGGGAACTCTGGCATCAAGTCAGACATACACAGACAACTACTAAATCACCATAATCTGGGAAAGAGCAAAAAAGACACAGAGACAAATCCAGAAAAAGCTTCAGTGTGTGTGTGTGTGTGTGTGTGTGTGTGTGTGTGTGTGTGAGAGCTCACTTCTTCACAACAATTATCCCTTCTCCTCTGTCAAATGTCTGAGTATTTCCCTTCCCTCGCTACAGCTGCAGCCTCTTTTTAGACACCCACAACCTTCCCCTCTGCCTCTTTGTGTCATTCTAACTGAATACATGTCATGTCATGTCATGTCATGCCAATAACTATTGGCATGACAAAAACAACAAACAAACAAAACAATAGATATGAAAGTTAAATCAGCACAAATAACGGAGTGTCTTTGTACAGATATGGTTTGTTCCGCAGTCTATTCATTCAAAATTATTGAATATAATTCTTCTGATTTAATGCATCAAATGCAAAGCGGGATGCAGAAAACCGTTACCAAAAGCAGCAGACTTGTCTCATGTGGTTATGCAGCAAACGTTCTTTGCGCTCTTTCTCACTGTTTTCTTTTGGCTCCATTCTTACACTCTTACATTTGTATTCTATTCTTGCTATTCTTACACCATTATTTTCTAATTATCACTCATCCAGAGCTGCTTTGTTTATAGCTCAGTGTTCTGCAGCTGGATGGGGTGTGTCTGCATGATCTGTAGGAAGATGATTGTTTGTTTGTCCGTTCTGATTCTACCTTGACTTGTAGTTTGGCCTGTGCAATGTGACTCCTCCATGATGAGACAAACACCAAACTATCCATAGAACAACCCATCGTCCTAAAATCAGAAAACAGGTTAAACAATGCTGTTTGTCTTTATTTTGACAGGAGTGTACATGAACACACACACACAGGGATGGTACCTGGCAGTTTCCTGTCTCAAAGCATTGAGGAAGGTATCAGGGTGGAAGAGCTCAGACAGGTCCAGTGTGTCCGACAGAAGAGCTTGTCTGCCTGCACGTTCTACCCAGCTCTAAACAGACAGACATGCAGATTAATCACCCAAAAGGGAACAAATGAGAAACATCTCAAGATAACACACAACTCAGGCATTAAATCAGTTACACAGACGAGTCATGCAAAACACCGAGATTAATTGAAGATAATTAAAGTTTCACAAATGGAACAAAGTCTGAATTCTTAAAACTTTGACTAAATATTTACTGTCATCCCACCTGTACATAAGGACTGGGTTTGTACTACATTTTCCTCTTTAAATGTCATTTGTTAAGTAGAATGTCAACCTAAGAGGAATGATCATAATCAGTCAGTAGCTAATGAGAGATGTAAAGGGTTACAGAGGGAGAGGCCCAAACATAAAGTCAATGAAAATGTGTAGCCAATAAAGTCTTTAGTGTCCCCTTATTCTTTTACCACCATGTTAACAAGCTCTCTCCAATTACCTATTGATGGAAATACAGTAAATGCATGCATGCACACACACACACACACACACACACACACACACACACACACACACACACGTAAATGCCAGTGGTGGAAGTAACTAAGTAAAAGTACTTCCTTTACTTTACTTAAGTACAGTTTTTAGGTCTCTGTACTTCACATGAGTATTTATTTTTTTGACAACTTTTTACTTTTACTCCCTACATTTTTATATAAATATCTGTACTTTATACTCTTTACATTTTCAGAATAGACCCATTAATTTTTCAAATTAGACAAATGTGGCAGTATGAAAAATAAAAATTGTAAATCACAAAATCAAAAATTGTGACTTACTATATCATAGTTTTGACTTTTTATCACACAATTTAGATTTAAAAAAAAAATCTCATAATTATGTTTTTTTTTATTTATTTATTTTTCCTAAATTTCCTGCTTAAATAAGTATTATTTCATCCATAGCAAAAAAAATGCAGTTCTACTTTTACTATATTACAATTGAGTAATAAAGTAAACGTTGTCCTTTTTGTACTTTTACTTCAGTAAAGGAGTTGAATCCGTACTTATACAGTACTTTTACCAGAGTATTTTTGTTCACACAAGTAGCTGTACTTCTACTTAAGTACAGAATGTGAGTACTTTTACCACCTCTGGTAAATACATAAACAGTGCAAATGCATGTCAATTTGAAGGCATGTTTGTGCAAATACACCAAAGGGCAACACCTGCTGTACCACAAGTACACAAACACTGGATCTGTGTGATTGGAGACAGAGCCGTCTAAGCCGTATCCAGTCTCTTTGATTCAGCAACATTTGCTTCCATCATGTACTGTAAGCACCTTCCTTCTGCATTGCTGTAAATGTACTTTTGTCCCAAAACATAGCTCAATATTTAACCTGCTATGATACAACATTAAACAACACAGTCTTAGCTCTTTGTTTGTATGCTTCCATTGCCTTTTTGTGGGGGAAAAATTATTAAAATACATCTTATTTCAGCCTTTTTATCCATATATTGCCAAGTTGAAGAAGAGTCTTGTCTTGAGGGCAGACCTTAAGACTTAATTCTTAATTTTTGTAGGATCTTTGTGTCTGTCTTTTTTCAGTACGCAGGCAGTTTTCTTCAAATCACCATAGAAACGACAGGATTTGGAGGTCAGTTGAATAAAACTGCTGACGACTAAGGGCACAATGAGCAAACACCTGATCCTATCTTGATAATAAATGAATTCATTATTAGCATCGCATCAGTCTTCACTGGCTTTGGAGATAAAATGGGATGAGCAATAGGCCAAGAAGAAATGTATGAAGCACAACACGGCCCAGCATGTGCACCGAGAGAAAGAGAGGGAGAGGGTGTTTTGGGTGCTAATAAAAGACAAGCCTACTGTATGTCTGCTGGTATGCATTGGTTTTCTGTGTGTAAATGTGAGAATCTCTGTGTATTTCAGGGCTTTTTGTGCATGTGGATGAGCTGCTGTGCCATTAGCTCTTCATTCTTCAGCTGCTCCACACAGCAGCAGCTCTGGCCTGGGCTGCCTTTATTAGACTGATTAGCCAAGAGAACACAGACACACTGCTAACAGAGACATCACTCAGCACTGATGGCACGAATAGACAGTTAAGGACAGTACTGCCTCCAGATAGACACACATGAAGACAGATGAAGTGCAGGTAGACTAGGGAGGCTTGCAGTCAGAAAGAAACAAGAGATGGCAGGCAGACAGGGAGACATACACACAAACAGATGGGAAGGCAGGCAGGCCAGCAGACAAACAGACACAGGCAGTGAGACCGCCCACACGAATAATGAAACGCATCAAATTCACATAAAAATAAATAATTTCTGAATGTCTGAGCGTGTATGTGTGCACTCCAGTCTGCCAGACCATATTGAAGTAGGCGTACAGTCAGACACAGTCAAGAGCAGCTATAGAGGAGCTTCAGCCAGAACCTTTATTTCCTGGCAGCGACCTGGGGCAGACACTTCCCAGAACCTTGTACTTTTATATAATAATCCCCTTTTATTTATACTGCACCTTTGAAAAAAACAAAAAACAAAAAAAACAACATTTGTAATTTTCTGGCATTGTTTTAATCAAGACATTGGCTAGATCAGTCATAAATAACTTCAGTTTGAGCTGAAAGCACTCAGCGTGGACTCAAGGACATCACATCACATTGGGACAGCTCAAGGACTGGGCAAATGCGATGTTTAAATACATGTGGGAAAAAAAAGGCCTTTTGGGATCCAAATTCATGTTTAAAGTTACAAGGTCTTTCTTTCTTTTTTTTTTTTTAATAGCTTGGAAAACAAATATCGTATTATGTGCCACAACTAGAGGCTGAGGCTTCAGTGATAGGATATAAATGGATGAGGGGTTTAAATGGACCCCTCAGTCATACTAATGCTGATTAGAAAACTCTATTGCCTCATAAGAGTCTTACTCCTGTTAGAGTGGATTGTCTGGGACATATGGAGTTTTGTAATTACCAGGAAGACTGTCAAGTGATTTTACAGCAAATTATTAGATTGAAATGTTCTCACATATTTTTAAGCTAAGACCCTCTGACAGTCTCTGGTGGAAGAAGTGCAACAAAAACTTCAGGAATGTAATAGAATAGTTGGAACATTATAAGAGGTGGAAGTAACTAAGTACAAGGACTTCCTTATTTGAGTATTTATTTTTCCCTACATTTTTGTATAAATTTCTGTACTTTATAGTCTTTACATTCTCAAAATAGACTTTTTCAAACTAGACAAATGTGACTGTATGAAAAATAAATCATAAACTGTGACTTACTATATCATAATGTTGACTTTTTATCTCATAATTTTCCATTTCTTATCTCATAATTTCCTTTTTTTCTCATAATTTTTTTTATCACAATTCTGATTTGTTTGCTTCGTAATTTTTTGTTTTTAATCTCATAATTGTGAATTTTTACTAAAAATGTTGACATTTTAATCTGATAATTTAAACTATTTTATAATTTTGACTTTTTCATCTCATGATTTACATTTTCTTTAAAAAATCTCATAATTATATATTTTTTAATCTCCTATTTATGATTTTTGAATTTTTCCTAAATTTTCTCTCCATATCCACTAAACTGACTCACTTTTAAACACTTTAGTTTTGGATATTTTTTAAAATGTTCCTAGTTAAATAAGTATTATTTAATCCAAAGCAAAAGAAACTGCTTTTAGTTTTTAGTTCATTACATTTGATAAGATGTACTTTTTTAGTTTTACTTCAGTAAAGGTGTTCAATCTACTTTTACCAGAGTATTTTTCCACACCATTAGCTGTACTTCTACTTATGTACAGAATGTGAGTACTTTGACCACCTCTGCATATTATACATGTGCACATGCAACACACACTGACAGTGACCCTCTGCCTTTAACATATCACACACTGTGTCACATATGGTGCCCATGGGGCAGATCCGCTGGTCCTGGGAATTGAACCAGTGACCCTTCTGTCACAAGCATCATGTGTAACCTCATAGGTCCATGCATAATATATGTCTTCAAAAATTCACCTGTATGGCGAGAGCACGTGTTACGACAGCTCTGAGGTATTGCATTGGTTCCTCTGGTCCCTCCCATTTATTCTGCCATGTTAAAGGACACTGAAAGACAGAACGTATTATTAGCTGAAAACAATGTCAAAAATCAATGCATAACTAAATAAAAACTTCATATTGGATCTGCCATTTTGCCCATATGACCACAGTAACATAGGTAGTAATGGAATCATGCCTAGTCTATTATATTTAATGTAGCAGCTTTTCATCTTTTCTAGTTTTAATTGACATTTTTTAATCATACCATGCAGAAAACTCATTAAATGGGTGATTTTTCTTATATAAAGGCACTAACAAAGGCAAAATATATAAGAAGTTGACATAAGAAACTTTCCCTCAGGATCCTAGTGTTAACTGGGACAGGTTAGACATTCTGCGATGATTAAACTGAAACACAGATCAGAGAACTACATCACACCCACCCACACACACACATATAAATATATACACACACACACACACACACACACACACACACACACACACACACACACACACACACACACATATGCACAATAGGAAAAAAATTAAGGAATTGATGCTGTTCAAGCTTAAAGACATAATGGGAATAAAGACGACCTCGCATAGCTCTCAGCTGTATGCCATCCATTTACTTTTACTCCTGCTGAGTGTGTGTGTATCAAACTGTATAGGGAAAAATTATTAAAATGTCTATGGTGCAAATATTAACTATTGTTTTCAGGATTTATTTTTCTTTTCTAGTAAAAGTTCTGGAGGCAGTTTAGATCCGTCAGACTACGCATGTGTTGGCACACCAAGCAAATGATTAGAGCAGTCTCAAGCAATTACAACATTCTTTATGTTTCAACATCTAATTCTCAACCAGTCTTGTTAATAGACTACAAGTGTGAGCTCTTGAGAAATGTATATGTGACTGAGTGCCGTAGTTTGTTGCCAGAGCTTTTAATTGTTGCACATTAGCTGATCTCCAAGGTAACTTGCTGGCAGGTCGTCCTGGCAAGTGCATATATGAATAAGACAGTTGTTTTTATAATTTATGAAATATACAAAAGCTGGTGAAGAAATTGACATTTTTTTATGTGGACTAGACCTGATACTGCACTGCAAGAGATAAAATTAAATCTAACTCTCCACAGTACCACACTAGCTCCTGCAGAAAAAGTCAGTCACGCATCAGGTTATTTAACGTTTGATTAAAAAGGTCACCTCCATATGAGTGTTAATATAGTATTAATGGTATTTTACTAACCAAAAGCAGCTGTAATATTATTGCTATTTTCTACTGATACTTACCCCATTCATCTGATGCTTGGGTAGTTTCCAAGTGTCTCATTATAATTTAGTGCAAAGCTGAGAAGAGGGGCAAAGGAACTTATTCCTCCAGAGCTGTGCCTGCCAATCTTTTGCAATATTATAACCCTAAAAGGACCCTTTTGCATATAAATAAATCACACAACTTTCATTCAACCATTTTTTTAGTTGGTGCCATTTTCATTTTCCATTTGCTACTTACTATACTCCCTCTCATAAATCTTTTATTTATTTATTAAATTATTTTTATTCCAGTCGTGTGTCTTTTTTGAGTTGGACCAGTATTATCCGTTATTACTTCTAATATTAGGCTGAACTTTATGTTACAATTGAAAAAAAAAAAGTTTTTGTACAGGATTTATGAGCAAATGGCTTGTCAACTTTATAAGAGTAAAGTAAAATAATTATTAGGGTGACAAAAGTTATAAGCTTTTAGATAAGCCATCACTTTTTAGATTGTACTACCAGTAAATGTAATAATTATGTGTAAAGATTTTGTGAACAGGCGACATGCCCAGCAGTACATCAAGAAAAAGGACAGCTGCCGCTGCATTTTCCAAGCTTCCATTTTTTTCCCAATCATGGTTACTCATCATCATCATCTTTTTTTTTTTTCAGTTCACTGTGATTGAGGTCTTTAAAAACATTTCCTCTCAATGCCACAAGACTGTTAAGGAACAGTTGTATGCCAATGATTTAAGTCATAATGAATCATATTTTAAAAAGCATTCTGCTTTCAAAACAAACAAAATATATATGTCCGATTGTTAGACAATGCATACAAATACTGCTGTGATATGTATGATATGCACAAGAAATGAAGATCATGTCTAAACTGATTAGTAATAATGATCTTTTGTTTAGTTATTTTGTGTCCTTCAGCCATTAGTTAAACATCCTCAACTGAACAAACCACTGTACGATGGATTCAAACCAGGCTGAATATGTTATGATAGAAAATAGTAGTTACACTACCATAGTCCACCTTCAGTTTTTGGTTTTACCAGGTTGAAATGAGCATACATACTTAATTCTCATCCACTGCTCTTTAGATAGATATGGGGAAAAAAAGTAGGATAATATGTACATAACCATAAAAGAAAAAGAAAAACTTGAACTAAATGGGTTCTGAATGTTAAAGTCACTAAACATTTGACATGAATTCAATATTACATGGTACACAAATATCAGAAAATTAACAATAAATCTGAATATAAAACATTAAAGATGCATTAAGACCAAAGGAAGTCACACTATATACTACCTATTTTGTTAACAGAAAGATTTTTTTTTCTGTTTTATTGTAGTCCTTTTTTTTAATTAATGTATTTATATATAGAAAATCCTGATTTTATCTTCATACAAAGCTTAATAAAGGTATATGTGGTCAAGAAGCCTAATACTGACATAGAACCTTTGCACAATATTATATGCTTGGGGTGGTAATACATTTTTAAAAATACATACATGTTTAAAAAGTATATACTAAATAAATCCTTATACATTTCACATACAAGGTAAAATGCATTAAATAAAAGGTGAGTTTTGGAAGTTGAAAGAGGTGACAGTATATTTCTCATCTACCTCCCCCACTATGTCCCCTTTGTCTTCATTTCAGCCTGGGGACATACACAAGGACGCATGCTGTGTTTGCTCGCTGCCTACAAGTGAGCTCTGTTACTGTCCCTGCCCCTGAGGCCTCAACTTCACAGTATGCGAAATTTTTACATTCAACCTCGACAAAGAAATACATGTAGCCAAAGATGTAATCTGACAGCCAAAGAAACACTATTTAGTTTTAGAATAACATTCATCAATAGTAAATGTGTCTAATATTTGGCTGACAGACGTTAAAAAAATATGTAATGAATAGGTGTGAATTTCATTTAATAGTCGACTAAAAATGTCATTTTTCCTTATTTAAAGATGCAGTATTGATATTCCAGACCATCAACAGCACAAGTCATGTACCAGAACACACTCACAGCTACATAAACCACAAATAAATATCCACCTTGTAGCCCACACTGAATAAAATCTGGTTTATCTGTTCTGACCTTCATAGCAATGACTCATAACAGAGGATAATACATTAATGAAAACCTAAATATAATACAAATAATAATACTATATTTCTTCTCTGGTAAATGGATTGCACTTATATAGCACTTTTCTACCATCATTTTGTTTAATGCGCTTTACAAATCTTCACATTCATCCATTCTCGCCCACACTCATACAGCAGTAGGCAGCTGCTGCCAGACCTGCTGGAAGCAATCTAGGGTTGAGTGCCTTGCCTAAGGACACTTTGACATGTGGATAGTCAGAACCAGGATTCAAGCCACTGACCCTTCACCCACTGGATGACCTCTTCTACAGTACCAACTGAGCCAAAGCCGCCCAAATATTGTCCTAAATGTTAAATACAGGTAATTTAAAGAAGTGATAGTTTTTTGTTTTTTTTTTAATTAAATAATGCATTTCAAAACATTTCCCTGTGGTCTCCATAAACTGTAAATACCATACTTGGATCTGAGTTCTTCATTAATTAACTTCCACAGGTCCATCTTCAACCGTATTTCTGAGTAATGACACCAGAAAGGTCATTATGAGCGCTGGCCCTTTAAATGCACAAGTCACTTCACACCTCACCACCTCCAGGTTGTTTGCTGTGCTGCTCTGTCTCATTCAAGCAACAACTGAACATTTTAGGTAATCTGCTTGGACATATTTTCACTGTGGACTAAAATTGCTTCTACAGTAGCTACTGCTACTGAAACAATTATAGCGTACTTGGAGAAATATTCATCAGAAGTATTAAGTGTCACTTTAAGATGACACTGAAATAATCTTATATATATATATATATATATATATATATATATATATATATATATATATATATATATATGTGTGTGTGTGTGTGTGTGTGTGTGTGTGTGTATATACAGAGACACCTGATGTCACAGATATGGTATTTGTCATAACTTTTTTTTTAACCAACTCAGTTTCTGTTGTTCTCTGCCATACTGCAATTACCTCTTGATTGAGTAATGCAGTGGCCAGTTTTTGGACTTCAGGAGTCAGCAGCTGGGTCCCTCTGATGACTTTGCTCAATGCAGCCAACGACTGATGAATACTCTGTGAACACATTTGTAATTCATTGTGAAATGAAAAACTGTGAAAGTGTGAAAAACTAAAACAAGAAACAGTGAGTGTACTGGGCTTTATGGTCAGTCATTACCCTCATTTTTGATAGAAAATACACAATCCATGATACAAAAACAGTGAAATAAAATACTGTGCTAAAGCAAAGGTGGGGTATAAATACTATACTGCTCTAACATGTACATTCATATTTCATCAATATAGGTATGTATCACATTTAAACATGAACAACTTAACTGGATAACTGATCATTTATGTTGTTATATAACATGACAACAAGATGCTTTTAACATTGTACACAGAAGGGAAGCCTTTTTCTTTTCTCTGACCTGGAAAGAGTGCGCTTCCCAGAATAACTGCAACACCCCAAAAAAAATAACAGGTTTTCAATTTGTAAGATCACTGGTAAACTGACACACCTGAACCATGCGGATTGCATTGAACTGCTCCAGATCCACAAATGAAAGGACCGGTGACCCCTGACCTTCTGCTGGTGGAGAAACCTTCTGGTGGATCAGAGCTGAGCCCTAAGAAACAGGCAGACAGATGTGAGAAGTCACTAGAATAACTTTCTACTGGTTATTTTTATATGGAGAGGCTAAAAGACCCTTTTACTTCCAGTCCATGGGTGCTTAGCTCACAAAAAATTTGAATGGGAGTGAATGGAGCGAGTCAAGCTGAATTCTGATTCTGTTTGATAAGTGCTCTGAAATTTACATATGATAGCAGTTAATAAATATATGATGTGGCATAAGCAGACCACCCATATGAAACCAGGTAGGTTTTATGTGGGCTTAGTAAGAGACTACAATGTGTTGCGTATGTGACGTCACACTCCGCTCAGCTGTGGTTTGGAGTCTGTGGTGACATCACAGTCCAAACTATTAATGGGTTTCCCTCGCAAATGAACCAGCCGTCGGTTAATACAAGCATTTGAAATGCATATCAATAATTGTCATTTATTATGAGGTACAACATGTGTGTGATTCAGGGCACATGACAAACCAGATACCATTTTAGCATTTTATTTCCCATTGAATACCATTCATTAATTGTCCGATCTCAGGCCCCATGAACCTCCCGGAAGGGGTAGAGACTAAAGCTCCCAATTATAGCACATATAATTCTAGCAAGATATAGTCACATAAAGACTACATCAACAACAAGCTAACACCAAAGTCTTCAATCCTGGTCCTCGGGAGGCCCACTGTCCCTGTTTTAGATGTCACCCTGCTCCAAAACACCAGATTCAAAGCAGTGGGTCGTCATCAGGCTTCAGCAAAGCTTGATGTTGAGCTGATCATTTGAATCAGGTGTGTTGGAGCAGGGTCCAGTGGGCCCTGAGGACCAGGGTTGAAGACCTCTGGGCTAAAAAAAAAACAAAAGCATGAACATAGCACTATTTACAATTAGATCAATAATGCAGCTCCTCTTAGTACATTATCCAGGCTCAAATATCCCTTGCTAGTTTTTTCACTTTCTTTATCCTTTCAATGTCATGGGTGGGTCTCCATAACTATATACATACATACATTCCTACCTTTCTCCCATTGCAACAAGATATAACCTAATGGGAAATACCCTTACATAGGAAGCTAATTTGCTTACACTAGTCAACACAAACATCTGATTAAGGTACATCAAATATTTTTGGTTTGTATTTGTGAACATTTATTGTATTCTTTTTCAGGCATCACAATTTAGACCTGCAGCTTATTTTTCTTCTCTTTGCCTCTTCTCAGAAAAAGGCAGTGAAAGAAAGGGATGTTGGGAAGGTGGAGCGGAGGAGTGAAGACAATGAAAATGGGGATAAAGGAGACAAGAAAAACAACTGGTAGGACGAGACTTAGCTCATCTACAGCTCTGCCATTGTCTCTAATAAAAATGTAACTAAACAGCTAAATAGACATCCTCTTTCTGGATAAAGACTATATATATATATATGTACATACAAAAAAGCACACACACACACACACACACACACACACACACACACACACAGGCACACAGACAAAGATTTGCACATTTAATACATCAGGTAACACACTAGCACTGATGGTCAAACACCCAGGGTTAGCAGAAGACAAAGGGTCAGTTAACTGAGAGCAGTCAGACGTTGATTGGGATCTACAAAAGGGAGCTGCTGATAAAATGGAAACAATTAACACAGTCAATCATTCTTTCTCTGCAAGTTCAAAACAAAACCTCTGCCTACATTGGGAAAGTCACAAAGTGAAGGAATAGATGGAAGAGAGGCTGCAAATGTGGGACTGCAAATGGGGAAAAAAGAAGAGCATGTGATTAACAGCACAAGGGTGAATGAAAGAGAGGCAGAGTGAAAAAACAGGAATATGGTGACTAAATTATTTAATGTGGAGGTGATTTGAAAAGGTGCTGGTCTCCAAGCAACTGCACACAGCAGCACTGCTTGACTAGGAAAGCCAGTGGCTATCGCACACATTAGAGTGCTAATTTCCATTTAGCTTTCATAGTATTCATTAATTTACACTACGAGCTATTACTTGAGAAATATAAAACCAGATTAGGAATAGAGGTTTGAAAATGTCACATACCTAAAGCAAAATAACAGGTTACATAAGATATACTGCTTATGCTTTATTATTATATAATCATTTAATAATAATAAGGAGCTAAGGAGTAAATAGGGTAATTTTGGAAAATGACCAACAAATCCACACACTGAATCACTGACTGAATAGTATGATTTCAGTATTTTGCATAACAAAACATCACAGAACAAAAACTCACACCTCGTAATTGCTTTGAGCTACTTTTTCTCAATAGCGATCAATGCGTGTTGTCACTGCTAACAGCTGTGTGCCTGCAAGTAGCAGCTGCAAACACTGCTGAACAACCGAAGAAAGTAGTTTGCTAAGGTGCATAGCTGTTAGCAGTGACAACGCACATTGATCGCTATTTGGAGAAAGTAGCTCAAAGCAATTATGAGGTGTGAGCTTTTGTTCCGTGATGGTTTTATTATTCAAATAAATCACTCATTCAAACACATCTTGTTTTGAGAAGACACACATTTTATTTTGTTGACCCCAGGAAACCTGCCGGGACTACTTTCGCTTTGACCAAAACCGGACCACAGCTTGACTCACAGGACACTGTTGGGGGTAAGTCACTGTGGGTGCACCAGAGTAACGACACTGATTCTATAGAAATTCATATGAAAAACTGGGAACTGTCCTTTTAATTCTTTCTCAACAGAAGACGAACAAAGATTAATGAATAAAAATAACTGACCTGGTTGAGTTTCTTCCATAGATTTAGGATGGGTGAGAGCCCATTCGACCACAGCTCTCTGTCGAACTTTGACCCTGTGGCCACTGAGCGACTCAGCACACGCAGTTGGGAAATAACCTGAGGGTCAGTCGATAATAAACACAGATTACTCAATTAAGCAAAGAGGCTGCACAGATGTACCATACCTGTTATCTGAATTAGTTTATAAGTCAGACATATCCTGGAACATGGCTGTAAAATGTCACTAAAAATAAATAGCTCGCATGCTTCCATGTAATTAGAGGCAGGTGACCGTTTGACAATGAAGACCTTAACTGTGACGGCAGTAAAGACGTGTGACATTTACTGAGCCACACTTGAATAGCATGAAAATCTGAAAAATGTAAGTAGAATGCCTATACTGGTCGTAATTTCACTCAAATACCAAATGTGATTTTAAAATGACTGATTTCAATAGGTTCATTAAAATTTCAAATGGTGCCACGTCCAGAAATCTTACAAGAGAGAAATAGTGGAACCTCAAAGACATCTTCCAACAGCTCCTTACACACCTAATCAAGCATACGTAGCTGTAGGCTCAGAGTCCTGGATACCGCTTGTATCCAGACTCAGTGTGCGTTTGTGAAGTTGTGTGAGTGTCCATACATGTGAGTGTTGTGAGGAAGGCAGAGCGTCTGATAAATGGCTTTCATTTGGTCCAGGAGAACTCTTTACTAACACCTGCTTTATCTTCTCTGCTCAGGAGGAAAAGTGTGTGAATATCTGTGCATGCGTGTGCAAGAGAGAGAGTAGAGAGTAGGGAGGAGGGGGGGGTGAAAAACAGATAGCTAATCTAGAACCTCACCATGACAGTGGGAAAAATGAGGGCAGTTGAGGATGGAGATTTGCAATATATTGGGATTTGAATACAGACGGTTTTAAATATATTAAGATTTATATTTTTCTAAATGGCTAAAACCAGGCAGTCACTAAATTTACCATCATAACTGACTTCAGAGGAATTAGACTAAGAGAAATGAACAAACCATAAACCTGTTAAATCATTCAAAGTGCACTTAATTTAGTGAAGGTTTTAATTGTAATTATATTTAATCTAGGAATATGACGGAGCTGCTTTAAAAATGACACTCCTGTGATAGTTTACACTCAAAATGAATGCAGATGAAAACTAATTATGCACGCACACACACCAGCATGTCTGAAATCCTGATAGCTTTCTCTGCTGACATTTAGATCCACTTTGACCCACGCTGGATCACTGACATTGATTTTATAGATTTATTTTGAAAAGTCACACAGCAGACCCATCCAGGAAAACCACTGCATGTCCCCTCGACTGTGTTCAGTGTGTGTTTAAGTACACAACCCACAGATACTGACAAGGGTCTTAAGGGAGAGGTGAGGGAATACATTAAAGGGACAAAGACACACACGCACAGAGCAAGCTTTAACGTGACAGTGACAAATGATAGCGAAAGAGGAGATAGGTGGAGAGACACAGTAGCACAGTTACAAGTGGCCTTGTGGGAGTTATGTGAATTAAACTAGGTTGGTGGCTTTGTTGATCAGCAGACCACACATAGGTAGAGTAGGTGCAAAAACGCTGACACCCACATGATGACTGCACACTTAAGCTATAATGATTCTGCATGGTTTAAATATGCTTGGTGAAGAAGACATCTCAACCAGTCCATCCTCTCCTTTTATTGCGGTTGTGCTGCTGTGCAAACAGAGGGTTTGGTCTTAAAATCAAGGGTGCCAGTCAAGTCAAATGCAAATTACATTAAAGTTTGTGACATTCAAAAGCTGTCAAGCACCGCTCACTCTATATACAGTTTTTCCCCTGCAACACTGTGATTTGATTTTATTTCTGTTCCTCTCAGTCCTTTAAATGCACAAAACTATGGCAGCAAAACAACGCATTCTGTTTATGGATAAGTATGTTGCTTTGAGTTACATCAGAATCTGCAGTAGCCATCAAGAAATCCTCATCCATACACATGAATGCACTTGCAGATGTGTACACACCAAAAACTCAACCTTACACACATTCCGTTTACTCACTTTGAGAACAGTTATTGGAAATTTTAACTGAATTCTTGAGAAGGTCTCCAAAAGAATCCCGGAAATTTACAATAAGACTAGTTTTTTCATCATTATCATCACCACAGTATAAAACTGTGCCAGTTCAGTGTTTTGTACAATAATATCTACTCAGGCTATAAATTCCAGAGCTGGCAGACTTAAGAGGCATTTTGTGAAAAATCCTAAAGCTTGTTTGAGCTTTTATAACCTGAACTGAACCATCAATCTGTTACCGTTAAAGACTGTTACATTTGTCAAAGCCTTGGGATAATAATTGTTTGTGCAGCTTGTCATCACACATGGTACTGTTTATTTGTTGTTTCCACGTACAATTACGTGCCTGTGTATTTCCAGTAATAATTCAATGAACAATGCAGTCTCCTTATTGGATTCATGAACACATGCATAATTACTCACTACGCTGCCTTTATCAATACACCAACTTTTCTTCTATGTGTTAAACGTTTGTTGGTATCAGTTTTATATTGGTTTTGTTGTTGTTGTTCATACAGTACTACCACAATTTCCACTCAAGTATATTATGTGCAAACTGACAATGGATAGAAATATACCTACTGGCTTAAGTTCCTAGAGAGTAACACCATCTATATATAAAGTCTTACAAATACATGAATGCATTTTACACTACTCGTTGTCCCTAAACAATAGTCACATTTATAACTTTGTGTAAAGACTTGGATCCCCAAACATAACTGACACTTTACAAACATTATCTACTTACATTTTATTATTATTTAGGTCCACATGAGCATTAGCTGCATGTGGAAGTAACAGCGTAAACAGATTTGTTAAAGTTTGTAACAACATTTGTTAAAATTGCCTTTTACCATCTCTCATTTTGTTATCATGGAAGTTTAAGCTGTAGGAGTGACATGTATATTATATCTACAAGCAAATCATAAATAAAATCATCAGTACAAAACATTTCAAATACTGTCATATATATATATATATATATATATATATATATATATATATATATATATATATATATATATATACACAATAAAACAACTGTCAAATGAAAACAACCTTAACTTGAGTGAAAAACTTGCAATATTTCACAGCATCGCTTGTGCAAATAAAGTATGGTGATATTTACTTTATGTATGTGTAGAGTGCACTTGAGATGAAATCCTCTGTGTACTTAGAAAACTTTCATTAAAGCATGTAAAAATCTCATACTTGCATTTGTGAAACTTAATGGGTGCAGATGTGCACTGTAAAAATGACTGAAGAATTAACAATAAAAAGATGTAAAATTGCAACATAAAAAAACTAAGTGAAAATAGAATGCAAGGTTGTTTATTTGAGAAGATTTTTGTACGAATGGTTACATCAAATGTAGCTGTAGTTTTTACAGAAAGAGTACCAGATTTGTATATCAAAATGATGTATTTCTATTTTTTTGAGAAAATAAAACTGTAAATTGAAAAACAATGTGGTGCCATTTAAAGTGTTAAAATACAATCCTGCTTGTTTTTTGTTTTTTATATATAAAAAAAGTAATGTAGAAGTAAATATTTAACAATTTAAGATTTTAAATATGTAAAACAATGAGTGGCTGTGGTTGAGCTGGTAGAGCAGGTTGTCCAATGGCCAAAGGGTTGGCAGTCTGAATACTAGCTCCAACTGTTCATGTGTTGAAGTGTCCTTGGAATCTCTGAAGACACTGAACCCTAAATTGCTTCCACTTTAGTCCTGCTGGATTTAGAAAACACTGTGGACACCATGTATGTCTATGAATTGTGCAGTATGTGACAGTTTACCTTCAATGATAAATCTACGTGTTTAAAATGCTAAATCCAAATGTCACTCTGTAAATATGTATATACGGTTTGACGTCTTTTTTACATGATTGTTCTGCCAGTTTCTTTCCATAAAAAATATGGATTTTTTTTTTTTTTTTACAGTGTGAGGACATTTATGCATGTTTACATAAAGCAATAAATGTATGCCTTTAGCATAAGTGAAGCAGAGATAAAGACTGTGGTGTGTGTGGCTGTGCATGTTGCACCTGGGAACTGACAATCCTCTGGGAGGATCTCTCAATGTTGGCTGGCAGACCAAAGAATGCCGGTCTATCATCCTCTGGGAGATTCTCAATTACACTGCGGTAGTCCTGGGAAGACACAAGCAGACACACAGGTCACACAAAGAAATACACAAACAAGGAAAGACAGAATGTCAGCATTTTTAGCAATTCAAAGCAGCATGAGTGACTACATTTAATAAGTAAAAACTAGAATGTCAGGTAGGATAGCATGGTGAATAATAAGGTAGTATTTCTAATGGGTTGTTAGTACAGTTTCACTAATAATTTCCATTTGAGAGAAAAACTTAAATGGCTTCGCTTGACTCAAAGTTTTAAATTAATAACATGACCTGTTACAGTATTTAGTACAGCTTAATAAATTAAATAAATAGTTTGATAATTCTGCCAGAGGATTTCAGCATTGACTTTTTTGTTCACCAAATAGTGTGAAATTGTTACCATGCACTAACTTATGTAATAGGACTGAAGATGGAAAACCTGCCTAATAGGTTTGGATGTGCTTTATATCAAACAAATGTAAAGCAAAAAGGAATGAGGGGAAAAAAAGGATAAGAAGTGGCTTCATTACAGAAACAAATTAAAACAGCGTTAACAAAACCAACATAATTAGACTTCACTGCTGACCGGAGCATTTATAGGAAAAACTGTATAGTCGATGAAAAGCATGGCTTCAATGACTCGGTTGAATTTTTCTGAGCGTCTTTGCTTCTTTACTGAAACATCTGGACCCACGAGGGTGTGAAAATACAAGTTTGAAATTGTACATTTCAAAGAAGAAAAAGGAACAGAGATGTTACTTCGGTATATTTCTTCATGGACAGCATGTATTTCCTTGACATCAGCAGAGCACAATATTGTTGCAGTACAACCTAAAGAAGGATTGTGCTTGTGTGACACTATGACATGTGTTTTTTTTTAACCTACCAGGATAGAGCATGTATTGGGAAGGCTGATCTGAGGTGGAAAAAATCGCCCCCCTCCTCTGCTCTTTCGCTGGCTGGCTGAAAGGGAGGAGGATAGGAGTCGGGCAGAGAAAAATTGCTCCAGATAAGACCGTAAGATACGGAGGTCAGAGGGGTTGTCGATACGTCCACCATAGATGGCGCATTCGAACAGGCCATGGACGAACTCCCACTGAAAAGCTTTACCACCTTGGAGAGATACACAAAATACACTTAAAATCACACCAATAGCATTAATATTAGAATGCATACACACAGATAGATAGGCTGTGTAAGGGAATACAAACCCTCAGTTTTCACTTTGTTTAAAGTGGTGTGTATTAAAGAGGTAATTGGTCGAACACCACACCCATACACAAGCTCTAATTATTTATTCTGTCCATAGGAATAATAAAATGGAGATATGTGGTACCTCAACTTACAAAATTTTTCGTCTCTGAATATGAAAGAAAATTCAATTTACGAAACAAAACCAAAACCCCCCAGATGTAAATACAGTTCTGTATGTAACGTATGTAAATATGTACTGTACGTAGCATCCCATTGGCTATGAGGGAGCTACCCATGATGCTTTTCGTGAGCCTTTGACCCTCATTGATCACAGAATTCTAACAGGTGTCAAGGACAGAGTTACTGTTTGGTGAGTTTTTCCCAGTGTGCTCATTGAAACTTTATTACAGTAGGTATTCTTTATTCATCAAGAAACCAAAGAAAATGATTCCTGGTGCGAATGAAAAGAAGAAGCAGACTGCGTTATCAATAGATGTGAAACAGAAGATGATAAAAAGGACGAGGCAGCCATCATTCCATCAGCACCAATTAAAGACATGCTGGACACATTTAATCAACTTCCCGAATTTGTGGAAAAAAAAATATCCCGAAAAACTTTTCACGAGTCGTGCTATCAACCACTTTGACAACATATGCCTTGCACATTTTAGGAAGATTATGAAAAGTCATCAAAGGCAATCATCTTTGGATTGATATTTCACCAAACGTCCGTCAACAAACATTGTTGAAGGTGACAGTGACAATTAAAACAACCACAATGGTATGGAAATGATTTTCATGTCTAGTTTATTTTCATGGTTTAATGTTCAGTCACTGAAGACACATCTACCCACTGGGACCAATAAATTAAATCTAAAATCAAAATTTTCTTTTACTTTTAACACATATTTCATACAAAATGTGTATACTTTTACCATTTTTAAAGGGTTTAGGGAGTAGTGTTGGGGGCCTTGGAATGAATCAGGCCTTTTACATGTAAAATGCAACTCTTATTTATGAAAAATTCATGGTACGAAAACACTTCTGAAATGAATTAATTTCGTAAGTTGAGGTAGCACTGCATTTACAGCTTTGAGAAATTTGCTACTAGCCACCCTACCTTCAAATAGTCTGTCTATGATCTCAAAGCCTGCACGGAGGTCTGACAAAGAAAACTCATAGAACTTAGTCCAGCCCTGGATGAAGCAGAGAAGAGAGAGAGCAAGTAAAAAAAAAAAAACAGTTATGTTTATTTTACTATCTATACAAGTGCCACAACACATCAAGTGCTAAAATTCAACAAAACAGACACAGATGGTGTTCAAAGTCTTGCATCAAATGTTTACACAGTGAGGATTTTAGCTTTATTCCTCTCACATAATCACTTTCCTGCCAAATGTTGTAATCGTAGATACAGTCTAAATTAACCAACATGTCAGATTTTTGTAACTGAAAGATACTTGTACAAAACCTTTCAAGGTTTTAGATAATAATGATTGAATGTTAGTTGCGGTCATATTTTGTGGTTCTGAGTTTCAGGGTTAATATAAGTTTTGATGAAGTATAGTATCTTAAAATCAACCTTATGAATCTAAATAAATCTAACTAATTATGCCAGTTCTGTATTCAGCATGACAGGTTGTGTAAAACAATGGCCATCACAGAGAGGAATTATAATACTGGTTTGAACATAATTGAGTGTAAATGCAGTGTGTGTTTTCTGTGCTTTGTTGCTGTTCAATCAACAGCTGTAACCTGCCTAGTGATGCTGTAAATCAAGGGTCTCAAACTAATTTTATTCAGGGGCCACATTCAGCCTGATTTGATTTTAAGTGGGCCGGACCAGGAAAATGATAGAATGATAACCTATAAATACTGACAACTCAAAAATGTTGCTTTTGTTTAACTTCAAAAACAAACAAAAAAAACCCATTGAATTATGAAAACACTTACTTTTATATATATATATATAAAAAAAGATTTGAGTAATCTAAAAAAAAAACAAAACTAAAATTTCTTCAGAAAAATAAATGCGATTTTAATAATAATCTACATGTTTGAGACCCCTGCTGTAAATGGATGGTGTGAGGAGTGAAGGAAAACAACCACTGTGGGTATGTTTAGTAATTTTTGGAAGATTGAGTATATGTTGTATGTTGACGAGTAATTTACTGAAGCATGTATTCACAGGCATTTTTGGGGACACTTACTGTGGTTTGCAGGGAACTGGTGAGTCACTCGACTGCAATCATAATGAAAACCATTCCGATAATTCAGTGATTCTGGAATAATCACATCTTTCGCTCAATCAACTTCTAATGTTGACAGGGTCTGATGCAGTACTTCTATGTTTGACGTGGTGTTGGATTTTGCAGTTTAGGTCAGTATGTTACTTTAAATTAAGCATTTTTTTTTACACAGAGGGGATAGTATATGAGAAAAAAGAGGGAGGATATTCAATGAAATAAGAAGAGAGTAAATTATGGAGTGGACGAGAGGCAGTGAAACTGTTTCAATAATAAGCCTATCATGTTTTTGGTTGATAAACAACCTTAATAGAAACAAAAAAAAAAAAAAAGAGAGGGAACAGGCAAACTTTATATCTTTAATGTCTTTTTCTATGTGGAAACCAAGACTCTATTTTTCCAAAATGAGACTGAAAAAGGAGAATGTTTACCAGGCAGTACTGAGACAAAGCTTAAGGGACCTGGAGAACAGAAAGATGCGATACATGTGTGGAAAAGTTGTTGCAAGTAATTACAAGAACATGTCCTTTGCCACAGTTCTCCTGAGTCCTTGGGTTTACTGGAAGCAATCTCATTTTGTGTTGCTTAGCCAACAAAGACATCATTGCAGTACACATAGAGACAAATTAGTCCCACTGCATCAGGATAGACTGTGCCATACACTGGCATGATACCAAACACTGTCAAGTGGAAGCTGACAGGAAGAAACATGACAGTAATAACTGCAGCATACATAAAGTACTGAGTTAATCGAGGTGTAATTATATTCTATTTGGGTTACCATCTTTAGTTGGTTTTATCTTTGTATTATTATTATTGCATCATTGTCAGAAATAAGAATTAAATCTTAAACCACAAGTGACAACACAGTGACTCAGATATCACTGTAAAATTGTGTCCTTGTATTGATGTAGGGATGAATATACATTAATGAGATTTGAATAAAATAGTCCATGCCTCTGTCACCATGGCAGGTTGTGAGATAAGACTTAATTTTGCAGATAACGACTCCAAATATGCAGGATGGTGGAGTTTTATGGGTCAAGGCTGTTTAAGTATGCGTTTTGAGAACTTCTCTAAAATCCTTTTATGTAGTGATGCATTATGCGTCACTTTTGAAGTTAAACACAATCTTCATTTCAGTACTTATGAACCTACACCAGCAACTTTATTTTTTTCTGCCAATAGAGATAAAATTAACACAGTTCGTTCAGTACATCAAAAGTGAGTAAACAGAATTGTTTTTAGGTTTTTCCATCTGGTTCCCTGTAGCCTGAAAACCCTAATAACCCTCCATCAATGTTTTTTTCTATTTCTTATCTGGTTTGTGCTGATTTATCATTGCCTGGCATTTCAACTGAGAAAAAAAATAGTCTGGCTTTTGCTGCAGAAATGAACATTATATCATTCTTTACCCTGTCTGTCGAGTAGAGATGATTTACCGCCACAGCTGTAAACAGAGTTGATTGTAGTTCAAATGCACCATTCATATCTGTTTGGAGGTAGTGTGGAACTGGGTTGCACTGTTGTACTTAAATTTTGACACACATTTATCAGTACAGTCAAATGTAGTGGGCCATGAAATCTATTTTTCCGAGAGTTGTATTCCCCAAGGTCTCTTTATCTGAAAAGTGTCAACTGGGAAATCTGCCACTCTGGACCTCAACAGGCCCTTTGTTCTATAACCAGTGCACCTGAGAGACATATCAGTTGAAGAAACTCCTCTAAAATCTTTCCACTGTGGGAGTGAGTGTGTCTCACAATGTGTGTGTGTCTGCTGACCAGCAGGAAAGATCACCATGAGGGCTGATACTTCGTATGTACACACACAGCCATACAAAGACACATCTCTACACACAATCTCTCTGCCAAAGGCACATAAAGCTAGCTTTTTCCTATCCAGGACAGTAAGGACAGAAACAACTGATCTTTTTGGAATGTTTTTACGGTGTACCATTTTGGGTGATTATATGTCTGGTATTTTAATTGAAACTTTCACCTAATTTTAATTATTTTCCCCCCTACATTATAACAGAGATAATCTATCTAGCTCATTCCCTTAAATTAGTAGATTTAGCATTTTGTTTCACTGAAACAACATTATAATGCCTCAGCTGTTCTGATTAGTTTAATGTAAATGTAGCATTAAGACCACATGTGTTAATAGTATTGTCCTTATGTGTTTTTACCTGTGGTATATAGTTGCGTCTCTCCTGGCAGACAGCATGGAACCAGGCTAGACAGAAGAGAGACTGAGCCCTGGCCAGAGTGCCTCCTACACATTTAACAGAGGAAACACAACCAAAACAATAATAATTATAATGTGGCTATTGCCATAGTACTGTTCCTCATTTGTCTAAATCACAGAGCCAATTAGCACCCTTGTTATATCATGTGTAGACTGGTAACCTGTCACCCTGCTGCCACAGTACTGTGCATGGCACATGTCATGGACCTATCCACTTACAGGAGAAGGCTTGGGTATCAGTTACCAGAGGATATGTCCAGTTGACAACTCTCGTGATATTTTTCTTCTGCTGATTCTAAAAGTTGTGTATCACTACACATATAATTTTAACAAATATCTGTATCTAGATGCAAACAGGAAAACTGGCACACTTATATGTGGGTCTGTACACAAACACAGACCGAGCTGCAGGATACTCTAAAATCACAGAAGAATGCAGTAAGAATAAGCAAGAAGATGTGTCTGGGGTTTTCTTCTCCTCACAGGGTATCATGTCCAAAAAGTGGTGTTTCAAATAGTACGTACATGATCACTGACTGAAAGATTTTTGTTTTGGTTGTCACAATCTCACAAGACATATTTGACTCCTTGACGTCTACAGTAGAATGAAACACAAGCAGCAATAACCTTTACTGATTTGCTCTGGTGTCCATGACTCGTATGTTCTCAGTAGGTTCTTCTTTAACCCTGGTGGTGCCTGGGTATAGGGGAAGAGAAGGATCTTTTAAATCATCTTCAATATCACATGTCAAATTTTAACTGACAAATCATTAACTTAGTTTCGCAAGATATGATGAAAGAGACAGAGAGGGGAAGACACTGCTGGGATTCAAACCTGCTACAGTCAGACCTCATGTTTATTAGACACGCACTTTAACCACAGACCCAGCACCAGACACTTAAAATAGCTCAGGTCTAATAGTAGATGTCCAATGTCTTTGTTACAGCAGTTCAACATATACGTATGCTCTTTTGGTATTAAATTAGTAGGAGTAATGAGACAGGCAAAGGTTATGTAGGATGAAGACAATCAGAGGTGAAAAACAGATTGTTTGGATCCAAAATAAATAAAAAAAATAGAGAAAAAGTATTTTAACAAGAAGGATGAATACCTATTTTTTAACCATGGACTAGAAAAAAATACAGTTTGTAACATACAATTCTCACTGAAAAAATAAAACAAAAACATAATTTATCCTGATCTGGAATAAGTATAGTGAATCCTATTTATCCATTATGGTATTATTACAAATCTACACAATCTGTTGTGTACACATAACAGCCTGCTGGAGACCTCATGCACTGTTTAAGATAAAACAATAAGGAAAAGACTTTGCTGAGCATTTGGTACTTCTACCATGGACTGTTGAGAATATACAAAGTAATGTATATTGTAATCCTTTACATAATTACCATGTTACCACTTCTAAAGACTGAATGTTCATTAAGGTATTCAGTTTTCTACATGACAGTGTGTAGGGAGAAATATCACAATTTATTTAAAAAAAGTTTTCAAACACAAAGTACACTGTAAAGGGGGAAATGTTGCAGAAGTAGAGGCAGAGCAGCTATCATAAAATGCATTTCAGATGATGATGATGATAGTGTACACCCAGGTAAAAAGCTCATCTGGATGTTTCCTCACATGGATATGACAGCTACCTCATTGCACTGATGGTTTCTGCATGTGTCTATGTGTGTCTGTGTCAGTGTCTGAGTGTGTGTTCACATTGGCAATGTCTTTTTGTGCCCAGCTGTTAGTGCTAGCCATACTATACATGAAGTTTCCCTTCAATAATGTAATAAAATTATACAACTATGACTATAATGGAGGATTAAAAAAATATCAAGACCAGAGATGAATCTGTCATGGACAAGGCAGTCGTTTTTGTTTTTTCATAACTAAGAAAAGAATGAGTTCTGTCCACTGAAATGCTAGAGATGTTTGAAGAGTTTTGAGATGTTGCTGAAAGTGATGTTGTACTGTAACAGGTAACTTTGGTATCCATCATTATCCATGGGCTTTTGCTATTTCATTAATTCTTGATCTAGGCCACGGAAAATCATACAGCAATTTGCAGAGTTCCACATAGTCACTCATGCAATCCACACACCAAGTTTCATGAAGACTGATGCAATCATTGGTGAGTTCTTATGCATTTTAACACACAGAGAGAGATGGATGCTACTGATTGCAAATACCCTGTTCATATGCAGGGACCTTATTATAGGATATAGCAGATGATTTATTGTGAAAACAGTCCTGTTAAATATAGATGAACTGTGGCATCTCTAATTGTGCATACTTCACCCTCACTCATTGGGAGAAAAAAATAACCAGTATATTTTTTTTGCATTTGGTGCATACATGTAGTGAATATGTAAAGGATGTGTGTAACAGTATCGGAAAAATACAAAAAAAATGAAGACAAAACAAAGAACATAGAGAATGCTTGAACAGCATGCTTGGCTGGTGAAGCAGCTAACCCTTCAAGCATGAGTCCTATCAAAAACACAGTGAGCACTAAAGCATGCATCACTAACACATGAGCTGCAGGCTTCAGTATTTCCATTTCCTTCCGCAAAGTTAATCATAAGGTCAACACTACCCAACCCTGTGAGCCATTATAGGAGCATGGTACTATTATGTCTGCAGGTGTAATATGTGTGTCATGGTAAATGTGTGTGAAAATACCTCATAGGTGATCTTGAGGCTGGACTGCAGAAGTATGAGAGGAAATCTGGGGTGAACTTCTGCAGTCAGCCAGAGACGGAAGCCCGATTTGGGATGTAGCGCATTCAGTTCCTGTGGAGTCAGGACAGTGTACATATTAGATTCACTGATGTTACCACACCCCGGATACAACTAGAATTAGCATTTCTACATATTCGATCCAGACTTTCTTGCTCCATTCTGTTTTTTCTCGTCTTTATCTTTTCAGTATTTGGCCTTTCTTTCTTTCGTTCTTCCATTTCTCCTCAGTGTTTCTTCACCCTCTGTTTGTCAAAGGCTCATGGTTAAAAATAGCCCACTGGCACCTTGAGGTCTTGTGTCATCTGATTGGGTATTCTCACATAAGCGAACACACACACATATAGTGTTATAATCAATGTATTTCTGCATCATTTGGAATCCAATTTACTATCATGGAATTGCTGAAAATCGAAGAACATGAGAGGTTGACAGCGCTCTGAGAAATATCTATTGTCCATCAGTGTCTGTGTCTGTCTGACGTGGCGTTAACTACAATTTTGCTGGAAGAAATGGCAGTAAAGTCATGGGGGAAAAGCAGTACTATGACAGAAAAATGGAGATAAAAAACATTTGACTTTATTAAAATCTCAACTACTTCCCCAAAGCCTCTTCTTGGTTAGAATATAGCTGTACTGTTCAGAACCATTTAAAGTCATTTATACAAACTCAACAGTTTTCATTCCCAAGCTGTGCACGATAGTCAAAAATGACCAAAATGATCAGCGAAAGAATATTGTCACAAATGTTACAAATTATGATTAAAATGCAATTCATCTATTTAATCACATTCTTAATCTACATGCCAAAGGACAGAAACTGAAGATTAGAGATGAAAGAAACAGCACAAGTGGAAGAATATAAGTGGACAGGGATGAGAAGACATCTGCACTGCCAACTTCAATTATGAACACTGGCCGCTCTCCATTCTCCTTTCTCTAACTGGTCTAGTGAAGGAAGAAAGGATTTGAGAGACAGATGGAGTCTGGAAATTTACAAACTACATTGTGACAAAGTAAAACTCCAGTAAAAGTGAGTAGATGAACACAGAAAATGAGGCGGATAGTAAAACAAAGCCTTTGCCTAGTAGCGTTTCCACCTGTCTGTTGTTGCTAAGTTAATTCCTACTTTCACATCAAGTGTTTCCTCATTTTTTCTCTGCCTCCTTCGTTTCCCTTGTTGCGTCAGTTTTTCATTTCAAGCTCGACTGCTGAGACCTCATCGGTTGCAGGCCAAGGAGCAAGACAAAGAGATGCGAGGGTGGTGTGTGTGTCTGTGTGTGTGTGTGTGGGGGGGGTTACAGGGTTTTAGTTGTGCGAAAATGAGGAATGTAAAGAAAAAGTGGCGAGAAGATAGCAAGGATGATGAGGTGTTGATGAATGGAGAAAAGCAGAGAATGAAGAGAAAGAAAGAAGAGACAAAAGTGGAACAAGGGGAAGGTAAAAAGAGCAGGGTATTAAGCCATGGTTAAGTCACTATAGGAACATAGGAATAACACTGAAATGGTGAGAGATTTGGTTAACCCTAGGGTTTGCACATGTACACACAAAGACACGTACAGGTAGGAACACACACTCAGGTAAGAGCATACACCCACAGGCCAATCACTGCCAACAGCTGTGCCTCCAAGTGTGATATGACCTGTTATAGTGACACGGTGCTAAAGTGTACCCCAGGAAAAACACATGGACAAAATAAACCTATTTAACATGGTGCAATAATATGCACACATAAAAAAAAAAAGACAAAAAGACAGGATACCCAACAATGATCATTGCGATCAACATGATAAAAGCCCACATACACACACATGTATGTACAGAGAAAATACAGACAGAAAAATAAACAAACACATGTGGTCACAAACACAGCCACACAAACACAGCACAGTGACTAATATGGGCAGACAGATAGAATGCAAAATGTGTATGTGCTGGCAAAGGACAGAAGGTAATTTTAGATATGGAAATTTAGGCAGCTAGCAGAATGTGTGTGTGTGTGTGTGTGTGTGTGTGTAGCAGTGTTGTATTGTTATAGATAAACACTGACAACCAGAGTGAAACAAGAAATTACACAGATAGTTTAAGTACAGAACATCCTCCAGGCTGCCACTTCCACTGACCTTTCCCCCTAACTGTGACTCCACCTACCGGACACCTTAGGCGACAGTAGATGTGAACAGGAAATATTACACTTGTTTCCTTGGACTAATTTTCATGGAATTATCCTATAGGACTACTCTCACTATAAACCCCCCACCTCCCTTCAGTAGAGTGAGGATAATTCCCTTGACTGTTTTATTTACATTTTTATGAGATTCGACATGTCCCTTTTTTTTTTTTTTTTTACTTAATATATCTTAATTTTTTATCTAATACTTGTAATTAAGTATTGCACTTTTCTAATTCACATGTCTCTGTATGATACAATTGGACACAGCTATGTGATCACCACCTTTCAGAGTTCATCCTCATCGAAAATCAGTAGCTGCTGTCCAGTCAATAATGTTTAATTAACTTGCCAGCCAAAGTACAAAATATAAAAAAAATTATGACAACACATAGCAACATGCTAACATCAATCAGCAAACAATCATATACAAATGCTTACATACACTCACAGTACTCACTTTTTCTAGCAGCGGCAACCATGCCGTTACAAGGTGAAGGTTTTTCAGGCAAAGCCAGTCTCCATTTCGGGAACATTCTCTTAGTGTAGCTAAGGCCACATCAGCCTGCCCCTGACCCATGGAGATCTAGACAGACAGAGAGGGGAAGGCAGAAAGGGCGAGAACAAAGGCAGTGGAATGGAACATATTATACCACATTGTCATTTTTTCAGAAGTTAGGGGTACAGAGTTTGATTCCATATTTTAATTTGCTTCTCTTCATATTTACAAAGTCAGTTTTTTCAATGTGAGTTTCTATAAAAGTTCTAAAATGTCACATTTTCTCAATCGCATTGTCACACTGGCACCGTTTACATAGCAGTGATATTATTTGTACATATATATGGCTCTTTTTACTAAATGGATTGTTCAGAAATCTGCACTGAGTGAAGTGCACAGCTTTAGAATTTAATAAACAGGTTCATATTTGAAAATAATATAGGTCTCAGTTACAACTGTGACTGTTAAGTAAAGGAAGGAGCCCTTAAGCAAGCAACGTCTAAAAATATATATATATTTTTAAATATATTAAAATATCATACAAAGCTGTGCAATGCTATGTTTGGAAGGGTAGGTAACAAATAGAATCTAAAAGCGAAAAATAGGCATTGGACACATATTTGAAATATAGCTTTGAACAAATATAAAGCCTTAAGTTTCCATTATTTTCAGGTAAGGTAAGGTAAACTTATTTGAGTTTCAGTCATTTCGAGAAAATTCTTGATAATTCTGAAAGAATACATGATCAAAAACAAATTCATGTAGCATACAAAATAAAATAAGTCTCCACTTGGAATGTCTGGGGTTGCCAGAAATTGATGATGTTATCCCTAAGACGCATACTGGTCACTCCAGTGAACAGTTATTCGACAGCTGTTCTCTTGTATATTCATGGGTTTTGTTGTTTTAGTTCAGTCAGTTCATACCATTACTGTAACTGGTCTGTTCTTAATACCCGCTCTGCCACGACATGTTTACATATAAATCAATTACTTGTTGTCATTAGATTGTAATTAACAGTCTTCTTAAAAACTGCATTAAAAGTGATTTATTTCATATTGTTCTTATATTGCTTTTTAAATACACATTTCTTTGCGTCAAATCTTAAACACATGTTGTCCAGTTAAGTGGACATTTTTGTAACTCCATAATAAGTTTATTAAAAAGATTTCAATCACATTGCTTTTTCCATGCCTAAAGGAAAACAAATCTTGACTAATTTTCTCATAATTCATGGATCAAAGTGTTAAAATAGGCACACAAGCCAAAAAAGTCTGAGACCCACTGCAGGTGTATACAGTGGAGCTACTTTATGAAAGAGACCATCTAATGCTCACGCTGGGTCGAGATGTATTACAACTGATGAAGTCTACCGGCAGAGCATTACCCACACCTTACTCACTGTTTCCGTACACCATTCAATAAACTGAAACTCCCTCATTTTTACTCATTAGGGTGCACGATAGACTCTACTATGGATTTGTTCTTGTTTCGTTTTCCCTGAGCACTTGCTAATCTGCAATGGCTTGTCCATTTTAATCCTGTGATTCTCTACCTCATGATAGTTATCCCTGCCCACAGTTTCTGCAGCCAGTTCTGCAAGCTCCTGGGAGGGATCTGCCCCTGGGGAGATGATGATCAACACTGGCTCCCATTCCAGTGTCTCAGTGTAGAGACGGCGCAGGTTCAGAGGAGGGGGAGAGAGCTCTTTCATACCTGCAGAGAAGAGGAGAATGAGACGAGATGAGATGACAGGGGAAGAGAAGAGAGGGTGTTCAAGACAGTAAAGAATTGGTAAAGAGTTATTCAAGATTTTATTTAAATTCAGAGCAAAGCTGGTAACAGTCAGAGTAGCAGCTCGGGGGCATTTGGCAAAGGTAGATGGAGAAGAAAGAGACACATAGGAGATGTAGACAAATCAGGTGGGAAAAGATGACAGAGCGCAAGAGAGGGAAAGAAGTGTAGATGAGGGTGATGGGGAAGGGATGTTAGGGATAAGAATAAAGAAAGGAGATGGGAGAGAGCAGAAGGGAAGCACTGATGGGGAAAGGGAGAAAGGGCAAAAGAGAAAGATTTTTTAAAGAGACAGAGTGAGCGAGATTAGGAGGGTGATGTACTGTGCATACTGAGTGCAAGGTATGCAGGAGTATTCACTACACATAGCAGTCCCTGGTGTTGAGAAGCCAGGCTCTTTGTCTGTGTGTGTACATCTGCATGTGTGTTTTCTCACTTAGTGTTAAGCTTTAATCCCACTGTAATGTATTAAATCACATATCAGATACGAGTTAATAGGAACACACAAGCAGGCGTGCAGGAAGGCACAGCACAAGTGTCTGAGCTCAAATTCCACTGTGACGTTACACATGTATCAGTAGATATCTTTTTCAGCCCCACACACACACACACACACACACACACATGACTCTGTCCTCCATATAGACATACATAAATATAAATATACACATGCACACACACACACACACACACACACACACACATGCACACACGTGCATGACTCTGTCCTCCATATAGACATACATAAATATAAATATACACACGCATGCACGCACACACACACACACACACACACACACAGCACAGCGCTGTCTTTTCCAGTGGAGCCAAGTGCTCCAGCCAAGAACATTCTTTTGGTGTCTGCTGCCAAATACAATCTGCTGCACTGAAGTACACATACATGTACGCAGACAAGGTCTTGCTTGAGAGCATCTCGGAGCGACCTTTTGCTGCATTGCCATAGCAACACTAAGAACAACAGTCATCTGACCACATGGCTTTATGATGTCTGACTACAAAACAGGGAGCATTTTACAGAATGTGCCTGTGCACAAATAGATACACACTAGCTTTGACTTGGGCTGGTAATCAGTATTCATGCAGCAAACCTCTGCCTCTGAATAGCAAAGTTCACCTTGGGTTTTATGACACACAATCAGGGTAAAGAGCAGCCTAGATAAAGGTAGAATTGTCCCAATCTCCATATGATTCCAACACTGCTTAGTGGCACAATAAGTGACTAGGGAATTACTGAGTAGCATGACTTGGTCAAACACAAGACTTAACGTCAGGATTATCTATTAATAGATTTTAATTTGCATTTAGGTGCTGATTATAGAACAAAATAGGGAATTGTCTTGGCAAGATGAGCACTGATAGGAAACCTAATTTAAGGATAGAATGAGAGATTTTTTTTTTTTAATGAAAGTATGTATGTGTATTTTAGAAGACAAGTGAGCAGCTCAGTGAGTGAGACCAAGCGTGTGTGTGTGTTTGTGCAGTTGTGTTCAACCAGGCATGCCTGTGTGCGTGAGTAGTGCCCAGGACTGGACTGGGGGGATTGAGTGAGATTAGCTGTAAGAGGATTACAGACCATGCCTCATTAGCATACTGATTTACTGCCAAAAACACATACACATAAATCTCTTCTTTCTGTTTCGTCTGTCTCTTTTGCTTTCTCACACCGACAGACACTCTCACCCACCTCGTGCATTTGTACACACACTACACCTTCCTCGGTGGGTTCAGTTGTCGTTCAAGGATTTTAAAGATTATCTCTTTATCACAATAGAGTACAGATACATTTGTGCATTTGACAGATATTTCTGTCCGAAGACACATTTAAATAAGGATGTGAATATGAGCTACAAACAAGAATCACTACAAAGATGGATTGATTAGGCAGAAGTATATTTATCTACAACTACATATTTGAAATCCCTCAGACACATAATGAGATCAATACACATGCACTGACTGCACTGTCATCTCGTGGATCTGGTTTCAGTTTACAGTGCAGTGGATACCTTCCCTCATTGTAACCACTTACAGATAATGGAAAAAGTAGAGGTTAGAGTAAAAATACACCATTATTATGGCAGATACAAGCTAATCTAAGTTTATCTCTCTTACTTCTGTGAGATAACCACTCTAATACTATCTTTTTGTGGCCTTGTTGGCGCAGTAGGCAGCGCGTCAGTCTCATAATCTGAAGGTCGTGAGTTCGAGCCTCACACGGGGCAGTCATTTTAAGAAGGTGGATTCCTTAAATAAACCATGGATAGAATTTCCACTATGAAAGGTCTCATATGCTCATAGTTACAATTGTACACTCACAGGTGCAAATGTAAGAATGACAACAAAATCTACTGATATGCTCAAAAGTGTGTCATGTGCAATATGACAGTATTATTACTAGCACCATAGCAGCTGCACAACAGCTGAAACTGACTGGCAGTCTATAGAGCGTCTGCTCTCAACAAGTTAGGCAGTGACAGTGTCTAGGCTCATCTGAGAGTTAGTTTGAATTGTATGTGGATTATTTCCATATTATTCTAATTTTAGGAGGGTTCTTTGGACATGAACAAGTGCCTCATTTGCTGTATTTATTAACTGTGTTTATATTCTGCTAGTCTTGAGACAAAGATTATTTGTGGTTAAGATGTGTGCTCCAAAGAGAACAAGGGGATATTTGCAGGTTTATGGACATGCACATACATCAAATAGGTGACTTTTTTAAACAGTATTTAAGGGACGTTGCATTCAATGAAACTTTTTTTTTTAAAATCAGAGCATGTGGCTGCATATAAAAAGGGAATTGCACCAGGCAATAATTTGGATTTAAATCACCACCAAATAGGAATACTATTTTTCATGAAAAAATGGCAAATTCTCTAATTTTCAGTTTGCATAACCATCGTCACTCTGTTTACTCAGTGCCAAGGTCAACAACATATGCAGCTTCACAAACATGTCCTGATTAATACAATTTAAGCAACTTCCTGAGGTAATTCAATCAGCTAGTACATCTGGACTGATTTTAGGTTGTGTATAGTTTGTGGGACAGTATCAATAGGAGTATGCTAGTGTGATAAGTTTAGCTTAAGATTTATAGTCAACTGCTGATCACCTGACGACAAAAGAAAATAGTACAGCACAATGTAAAAGATTAATTAAGTGGTTATAATTCAAAACTGTTTTGTCATTCCCAATAACTGCCTATAGTCTGCAGGCTCTCACCACTCATTTGTGTTTATATTACACTATCCTACATCATAGCTCTTACTCATTTATGCATAACTGATGCGTGTATATGTCTTTGAACTGTTGTGCAGGATCATGAGAGTCTTTGGTGTTTTAGAGTTAGGGTTAGAGTCTCATATTGTGAAGGCTGTGAACTCAAAATCATCTGTAAAGCAAATGCTTTAATAGTGTCCGTAGGTTTTAAACACACTTGTGGTAAGAATTAATCTCCACTAATCTGTAGGAAGGTGAAATGTAAATAACACAAAAATGTCACTTCCTCAAACTGAACTTGTTTCAGTAACAAATTATGAAGGGCAGTGGTGTGAATATGCTTTATCAGCACCAGCGCTTTGAGATTTACATATTTCTAAAATAAAGCATGGTTAACAGACAGTTAATTCTGCGTAGTTCTTTAAAAATGACTTCACCTTTTTCTGCAGCACTGCAGACAACTGGCCTCATGCAGCTGTTAACAAAGTGCATCTACATTTCAGCATTAAACGTGTGCTTTAAACCTAAAAATATGTTGAATATAGTGAAAATCATCAACAACAGAACACTTTTATAGTAGCACTGCAGACAGCTAACCTTAAGAAGCTCTTAACAGCATGCATTTTCTTTTATTCATCAAATGCTTAAAGCTTCTCCTTTAAGCTTAAAAATAAGACTGCATTTACATCTTTCAATCAAAGTAAATAAGACTAAGACTTTAATACGTCGCTTTTGTCTGACATGAGAACTATTCAGTCTCTGTCCATTTTTGTCTTGGTTGTATGACTTGTTTGCAAAATGGTGATTATAATCTTTGTGAATCTAATATGCAGATACATGTGACTCATAG
The DNA here is from genome assembly GCA_020466265.1 of Siphamia tubifer. NCBI lineage: Eukaryota > Metazoa > Chordata > Actinopteri > Kurtiformes > Apogonidae > Siphamia > Siphamia tubifer. The sequence goes on along the minus strand of CM035795.1, from coordinate 29,528,619 downwards.
AGACTGATGAAAGAAGTCAAATTGCAAAGCTCTGAGTCTTGTTGGTTCAGTAAACAGTGTGTCAGTCCCATAATCTGAAGGTCATGAGTTCAATCCTTGCAAAGGGCAGCCTTTTTTTTCCCAAGAAAAAGTAAGTAGAAAGGCACCAAATATGAATTACCCATAAAATCAATCCCCCCATCCTCCCATCAGTCTTATATTATAGTCTCTGCATGGTAGCTGTTTTTTTTCCGGAACACTAGTTCATGATTTATGTCAAAGGACTAGATTAGATAAGATTAAATGACACTTTATTGATCCCACAACACGTCAATTCACTGGTCAGTATACTGTCGTTCAACACTCATGGCTTATCGTGTATTCTTTTCTGAAAAATGAAAATTATATCATTCACACAAAATAAAGATTTTGGCACACTAGCACACGGATATCAAAAGATTCTAAGTCTGAATGAAATGGACACTGCTCTCAGTAAAGCCTCTCATCCCTTCATTCTGTTCAGTGACAACATACCTCTCAGTCATTCATGCATGGAGACACATCCATTAGACTGACTTCAGTGTGACGTGTTATTATTTTGTAATTTGTTATATCTCTAGTCTTTTAGTTCCACACCTTTCCCACGGATTTACTACTGGAAATGTCTTGGCTGTATTTAAATATATGTTGTAAATATGGTGTGCAGCAAGAGTACACTACAACGTATAAATGATATACCACTATTCTGTCTATTTTTCAGTGTTGTAGTTTGTCGTGGAAGCTTTCTTGGTACAGTAGGAAGTGCATCAGTCTCATAATTTCATGGTCAAAACCTCAAACCTCACATAGCAGAAATTATATCATGGTGAAGAAAATAAACTTTACATTTAGTCAATAATCATGTGGAGCTGCAGTACAGGAATTGCAATATCTTGACACAACCTGGATGTACTATAACATGTAAATTATCTCAGTTTTGAGTTTTTAACATCTCATATCATCACTTGCAGTCAAAACTAATGCAGGGTTACAAATTATATGTCCATGCAATATATAGAAAATACATTATGTATAAGCACAGAAACTCATTTCACATGGACCACAAAAATACCTAGCTTGCTACATGTATGGTTTTTCTTTTTTCCTTTTTCTTTTTCTTTGTTACTTACAAGTGAAATTGTCTGGAAAATTACTTCTGGCACATCAATGAACAGATGAACCCTCATGCTTTCTTTTGTGAAAACCCCCTAAAACACCCTCTAATAGGCAGAATATAAAGCCCATAGGTCCAAAAACTCATAACAGACTTCTAAACCTCGTCACACACCTTATATAAATAAGTCACTTTTAGTATATTTCCATACTGAATGTACATGAACACCTGCATATTAGTTTCTCCTGACACCAATTAGTAGTGTCGCTGATAGTGCAGTCAAAAGCTAACACACCATTAGGATTATCTGCACTAAATGAATGGGCTCATTAAGCACAATAAACTAACCACTCTCCAGCACATCATAGTGTGTGTATATGTGCATGTGTGCTAATCTATGTTGGTGTTTGTGTGGAAGAGAGACTGTGACAAATGGAGACAAAGTGAGAGAGAGAGAGATAAAGTATGTGTTGGTGTCCTTATACTGGAGGCCACTGACAGTACAGCAGCATTCTTACACTGAAGAAACAATGAAAAGAAAAATGATGAGCAGAGGAAGTCCATGAAAAGCTGCGAGTACATAGTTGAGTGGAGACTGAAGGCAGATGCAAAGGTAAAGTATTTTAGAAAATTTATCAAATGTATTTGTTAATGGTGTTGTCTTTAAGGGTGCAGGTGTGTTAACTTTCTATTATTTAAACAATATTCAGGCCAATTACCAAATAATTATCAAAACTGCTTTGGTTTGAAGAAAAAAAAAAATACAGTTGTAAATTTAGGCAGTTTAAGTAGTTGATTTGTTTAAACTAACGTTCTGCAAAATACTTCATAAATATGGCAAAAAAATATACAACGTAATAGAAAAATCTTACACTTACCTAGAGCATGGGAAGCAAAGGCTGCCATAGCACTCTGAAGTCGGTCTGGTCTGACTGCCTGGACCAACAACAACTGGAGAAAAGACAGAGTAAAGAATATAAAAGATATTTCTATTTTCAGAACATTGGAAACAAACAACATATATTAACTGTAATAGATAAAAAAAAAAAAAGTATATTCTGTGTGCAAAATCTAAACTGAAAAGTGCTCTTTTTCATCGATAATTTTTGTTTAAATTATCATTAACTAATTAACATACCTTTCACCAACAAAAAATTATTACTTAGCTACTCAAACTAATTTTGAAAAATATAAAATGGAAATGTTCTTAAAATGTTACCAAATCTTAAAAAAGGTGATTGACAATGAAGCTATTACATGAATGTATTTATTCTATTTTATATTTCAGCATTAATTGTCATTTATTTTGTATTCGGTACATGATGACTTGTTTAATTTATTGTCCAAAAACATTTCAAGTACCCCCTGGGATCTGGAAAGTACCTCTGGGGGCACACGTACCCCAGCTTTGGGAACCATTGGTTTAGAGCAGGGGTGTCAAACTCATTTTAGATCAGGGGCCACATTCAGCTAAATTTGATCGGAAGTGGGCCGAACCAGTAAAAAAAACTAACAAAACAACAACATATAAATAATGTCTTTTCTCTATGTGTTAGAGTGAAAAACTTAAAATTACATCATGAAAACAAACAATATAGGGCTTTAGTTTATCATTTACACATATACATTCTAAGTTACAGATCGCAAGTGGCTCTACAGATACACAAAATATTTAGTAATAGGTGGAATGTTGTGAAAATTGTAGTTACTGGTACTTCTCTAAAGACATTTCTAATTGTTCATATTCGTTCTGATTATTGAGATTCTTTTTGGGTGAAATTATACTTTGTTTTAGTGTCACTAAATGAAAAAAAATTACATTTACAAAGAGGATTAACTAAAATTTACAAATCATTAACTAAAATGACTTAGATCTTAGTGTAATTTTTGCATTTTATAAATTCATCCAAAGGGCCGGATTGGTCCCTTAGGCGGGCCGGATTTGGCCCCCGGGCCGCATGTTTGACACCTCTGGTTTAGAGCATTCAAGTGTGGGTTAATACAAGACCAAGGATGAAAGACATCAGCAAGAAGCTTAGAGGGGAAACTGTTGCTCCACGTCAGCCTAGGAAGCGTTCTAAAGCCAATTCCAGGCAATTTGAGGCCCATCATTCTACAGTAAAAAAGATCTTCCCAAGAGTGGATGTCTCAGCAAATTCACTTCAAGGTCAGACTACACGATGCACAAACTATAAAAACTTGAGACCTACATCAGCCTCAGTTAGCATGTTGAATAATAAAGGTTATTCCGGTACAGTGGACAAAGGTTTTTAGGCAACTTTACAATTTCAATATTATTTCAATATATTTTCAGTATTTCTCAAGTTTTGAAAATATTATTTTTGTAATATATTAAATACTTGTGAAAAAAGTATGTTTTGTGTTTCAAAAGGTGTGGCTGCATCAGACAGACAGTATCTTGCTAGCATGAAAAAATAACAAAACTAAATTCTTGACAGTTTCAATATGTCACAGACTTTCATTATCTCACTGAAAAATCCAGTTTTAACCTCAACAGACCAGACCACATGCAGAAGTGAATGTCACATTGACTTTAAAAGTGATTCTAAATGTAACATATTACAGATGCATGGAGTGTCCAAAAACTCTTTTTACCACCATGGTAACTTGTTGAGCCATACATAATAATTAGGCAGTTGGTAAAGTTATCATTTAGGAATTTTAGTAGTTCATGGAATAATCTAGTTCAGAAAAATATATGCTTTTTGCAGAGAATTGTATATTTTTGAATGTAAGAAAATACATTACTGTATATCCTAAGTCATAGACAAAAAGATAAAGGTAGAGCTGATTTCCACGGTTAACCTAAGACTTCTGACTAAAGAGTCAGTTTGCAGATTTGTGTTCTGTGCTGATCTTTCCAGAGGACCATCTTTGTCTGGATTTCAAGAAAGTTAGTTTAAATCTTGAAGAAAACCCCATTTTAAGGTCTAGGACAAAATATGAGTAATATGAGTGCTTTACATTTTAAGAGGCATCTTGTTTTAAGATTGATCCAACACAAATTGATCAACACGAATCAAAATACATGGAGATGACACATGGAGTGCCACAGGGATCAATATTGGGACTGACATGTATACAAATTATATATGTAAAGTTTCCAAAATGATGACATTTGTACTTTTTGTAGGTGACACCAGTATAATTTGTTCTGTAGAAAAGGTGGAACAACTTTTGGAATAAATAAGAAATGAATGAGTAAAAAAAATTGGTTTAATGTAAACAAACTATCACTGAACCTGAAAAAGACTTAACTCATACTTTTTGGAAAACGGAAAAGTAGTGTATCAGTACAAATAATTATAGATAACACAATAATTAAAGAGTAAAAGAAACCTTGTTTGTTTGTTTTTTTTTTGGAGTATTCATTAATGAAAGGATTTCCTGGAAACTCCACATAAGTTATTTCTGAAAAAAAGTTGAGACGTGTTGGTGTGATGAAAAGATCCATGTAACTGCATCAAAGTACTTAAATCATATTATACCATTCATTTGTTATGGCTTATATTCATTATTGGATTGAAATCTGTGAGAATGATATTCTAATTATATTATAGGACTATCTTACTGCCATTGATTATTCCACAAAAAAAGCTATTAGAACTGTTCATAAAGCTTTATGATCATGATGACAATTATAACAATATGACAATATATTTCGTGTTGGGGGTGTCACAAGGAACAAATAATTAGATTTTGGTGATGATCCGGAAAAGATCCTGGATCACTTTGAAACTTTACATTGTGATAAATGGAGAATACTTTTCAAATCCATCCATAATGTTTTGAGTTATCTTGCAAACTAACAGATAGACAGACAGACAGACAGACAGACAAATTACCTCCTTGGCAGAGGTAATGCTCACAACAATCCACTTTTTCTCCAATCAGTAAGTAGAGTTAAAATTAATATACCTGGTGGACTACAAAACAGCACAATTCATGTTCAGAGCATCAATAAAATGTCTTTCATTTAATATCCAAAAATTATTTAAAGACAGAGTTTCTCAATATAAATTCAACCTTCAGGGTAACAATAAATTGTATCAACCAAAGGTGGGAACTACTTTGAAATCAATGTGAATTTCAGTAAGGAGAGACGTGCTTTGAAATGGTTTAAACTATATATGAAAACATTTTATAGTTTAAAAGAATGTTTAAAAAACAAATAATGGAGAAGTACTTGGAAGAGAGACAGTGATATTAATGTTTTCAACAGTGTGGATGCCATTAGGGGGAGTGGGTGTGGGGTCAGAGTGTGTCCGGGCAGGTCTGTGTTCTATCATGTGAGGATGTGTTAATGTAACATTTTGTATTCTGCTGTATTGTTCTCTATTGTTTTGTATTGCTGTAGTGTCATGTTTTGAGATGGGCTGTGTGGTGTGAGGGGGTGAAATTTAAAAGCAATGCTTCTCCCATCTCCTTTTCAAATCATGTCTTCTGTTTTGGCTGTCCAGTTGTCGTTTGTCAAGTGTAAACTGTGGTTGCAGGTTTGAACTAAATATGTGAAGATGATGATCATACACATATTTGTCATCATGCAGATTTTCACTAGCTAGTTTTACATAGCTCCTAAAATTTAAAGAATGTCAACTTTGCAAAAATGTTGTTTAACCATATACTATAAACTGTAGTCAGATGAACATCAAGACCCATGAGCTACTCTGAAAATCTTGGACATGAGTGATTAATTAAATGCAAATTCACTGGAGTTAAGTACTTCTTTAATTCTTTTTGTGAACACAGATTAATAATTGAATTATTATGTCATTCCGTATCAGTCAAGTACTAAACATCTTAGTATAGAGATAAGTGTCTGCTTTTTGATATGCTTTGAAAATAAATTAACAGGAGATAAAATCAAATCCTTTGCCAAGGTTTCATGTGTGAGTTTGTCTGCCTTAATAAAAAAAAAAAAAAAAATCTAGGCATAAATCAGTTCTAGGAACAAAATAAAATAAGAAAGTAAAGTTGCAATCCAAGCTGTAAAAATAGCCAAGAAAGTTCTTATTTTACCTTTAGACACATGTCAAATGTTTTTTTTTTCTTCTGAATTCAGCTCTCATTTCTGAGCTATTTTGACAATTTCCAGATAAATAGTATTGTGCGGAAACACAATATTCTTGGCAGTGATACTGAATTTCTTGACTGAAAGCCGACCTGTTGGAATGGAGTAATCTTCTTGACAATGGAGGATGGGATTTCCTGTTCACAGTGTGAACTCTGAGAGAAGGACAGCCAAAGGTCTGAGTCATTCAAACACAGGGACTGGTAGAAGGCTGGGAAAGTAGTCTGTGAAAGACAAACAACACAAGTTGAAAAGAATAGAAAACAAATTAAGATATAAACTAATGTAGTACTATTTAGGAATACACCAATCATATCAATACATGATCTACAGCATTATGACCACTAACAGGTGAAGTGGTAAATAGGCTGATTATTTCATTACAACAATGATTGATTGATTGATTATTTCATTACAAGTCACTGGCAGGCACTACTGGAAGCAATTTAGGGTTCAGAGTCTTGCCCAAGAACACGTTGACAAGTGGAGATTCAGAGCCAGGATTCAAACTGCCAACCCTTTGATCACTAGATGACCCACTCTACCAACTGAGCCACAACTGCAAGACGTAGCAGACACACATGGATAAATCAGTGCATCCAATAATGAAAATAAGAAATAAAGGAGCCACCTGACATTCAGAATTCACAATAGTAGGAATGTGTATAGGGGCCGTTGTAAATCCAAATTCCCAAATGTGTTTTTTAAAAAGTACATAATTTAAATAAGTTAGATTTTGTTGTGAGTGTGAATATAAATGACAGACTCTTTACTTTTAAAATGGCCACAGCTGCATGCCTTTCCTGATCAATCCAAGAATGGAACTCCTGTTAACAGAGTCACGGTAAATAGTTAATAGTCAAACAATAAAATGAAATAAAATACAATTAAATAGACTTTCTTGTTAGTGGATACAAAACTCTCTTACCTCTTTTTTAAACATTTCTCCTACAATAGATCCAATGAAGACATCCCATTCCTACAACATTGGTGTTCATTCATCAGTTAATGATATTTTTCTTTTTACATTTCAGTTTTCATATATATCTGTTAATGGTATTCTACAACACTAAGATAAGTTTATTAAAAACACTTACATTCTCCTGGAAGAGTTCAGGATGCATGCCTTTCACAAAGTGCATAGCAAACATTAATTGGTCAACCTGAGAAGAAGAGGAAAGAGAATGAGGTTATACCCAGAATATGCCACATGGGAAAAACAGGCCGTTCTGCTACGCTCAAAGTCAGAAAAAGAGACAGGCGCAGCAGAGCAGAAGAAGTTATAATCATTTCATATTACTGCTGTCGATAATGATGAGTGATGCAAGAAAACCTGGTACAAGTTTAATGACTCATTGTTTTCTTATAAGTTTAAACTCCAACAGTGTTTTTAACCAACTTATACCGGACCAAACACCTGAAGACGTCCAGTAATTCTGATGTGAACTACTTTACAGACTGACAGCTATATTGTTATGGCATTAGATTTTCTTACCCTTTTTTTGTTTTCACACTTTATTCTTATTCATTAGACAATACAACACAGAAATTAGGGGTCAACGGTGGAACACAAGGGAGGAAGAATTCATTCATCAGAGGTTTTTCCAGTGATATGAAAAGATTGTCATTGATGAGGCAGGAGGCAGAACTTGGACAATTTTTACGGTACCCATTTCTTAGACATGTTTTTGTTAAATTATAATTTGGATTGTTCAAAAATGACAATATCAAATATGATACAAAACTGAAACTTGATATCATTTTTTGGTTGTTTAGAAACACCAACAAATGCTCCAGTTTCAAAGAACTGCAATTTTCTGTCAATGATTTAATGGTTCAGGCTTTACAGGGTTAAGTGATTTTGGTTATTATCAAGTAAACCATGGAAAACGACTAAATGCCAGTTCTTAAATTGAACTCTTACGAGCTATGTTTGTTATTGTTAAATTTGCCCAAACAAATATACCAAACAAGAAATTGCAGAAAATAAGGTGCATCTAATATATATATATATATATATTTGTTTTTTGTTTTTTTAAAATGTATATACTATCGTAGCGTGAATTCTTCAACTAGCATCATCACATAGTATTGCATTCTTAGGTGTTGTGATGAATTTAGAATTAATTTTCGCTCCAAATATGTCAATACACTCAATCACTAGATTTAATAACAGTGCAGCTACTAACATTTGCATTGAAATACAGCCATGCTGCTTATGTGCTGGTCATGCATATTTATGTAAATCTCATTTCATGCACTTAACGACAAGCTGGCAAAGCCTCACAAACAAGAAGAAGCAAGCAATTCAGTCCTACTTTTCACTGCTGTGTTTTGTAAATGACTGTGACTGCGTTAACTGTGTTAATTAAATCAGTTTGGCTATTCACAGATTGCTACCAGATGACAGTGCATTTGCTGAAAAATCTTCCAAATAAAGGAAAACTTACTCTATCTAAAACATCTCCTTTGGAAACATATTGTTACAGTACAGAATGACTGCTAAAAATCTACAGAATTACAGCATTACTGGTGAAAATTAGACAGAAAAAAAACATGGATAATTTGTAAAAGAACGTTGTGCTTATCATGATCAACGCATCTTTCTACACATGAGACTAAGGGAGATGTGTCTTTGACCAGCGGTTTATGCAATATGTGATCAGGGGTCACGTGTTCTAGTATTTATTTTTTAGTCAGGAACAATATAATAAATTAATACATAACAACAACAACTCAATCATCCAAGCAAGCAATTTAAATAAACATGGAAAAGTATTTTCTATTCCTTGTTCCTTCTAAGTCTGTTCCATACTGATATTTTATCTATAGCTGTAAAAGCAGTTTTGGACTAGAGTGCTACACACGCTTGGCTCTTCTGACATCCTCTCCATGGTTCATCTCTTGATCCAATGATTAAATGATTTACATCAAACTGCCAAGATCAAGTGTATCTACTGAACTGGTGGAGGATACAATAGCACATGTGAGAGGACTGATCAAAAAAGAACAGCAGCATGGCCTGGGTTTTTGTATGCATATATCTGTTACTTTTTTATTATTATTATTGTGTGTACATGCATACTTTAGGGAGAAAAAAAGCAAACACAGTGCAATGAATATAAAAGTCTGCCCGTGTGCTCATGGATGTGTATTATTCTCATGCTAACACTATGACAAGACAGAAACCCCATTCGGCAATAGAACCTGGAATATGTCACACTTCAACACATCAATTGACTAACACTACTGCATGCAAGGAAGAGATGTGTCGACATTCTCAAAATAGATTCACGCACAGACCACCTCACATGTATACGTACATGAAAGGCTAACTTAACAAATGTTCTCAAATATTTATATATTATGCACATAATATGACTCCCTGATGAAGGCTATGACGCCGAAACGCGTTGGGGTTTTTATATGATTTTTTATAGGTTTTTGTAACCAAGCCAAGTTAATAAAGGCTTTTTTATCTTCACTTATAATAATTTTTCTTTCTTTTTTGTCTTGCTATTTTCCTATCCAATAGAGCACCTCTTATTATTATTGCTTGTTTTGAGTCCAGGTAGCACTCCTTAAGCAAACTTTTTTATTATGCACATATTGTTGAAAGTAAATAAAAGGAGAAAGTAAACCATCCATGTTCTTTTTTCTTATTCGGTTTCTTATATTTCCAATAAATTTAGCTTTTGTAATGCATCATTGTACTTTTATATCTGCTTTAATACTGACTGAAGTGTTAAATAAGTGATTTCGCCTACCACACGCTTGGCAAATTAACACCAATACATTTTTCGTACATGAGATGTGCCAAATCAATATTTGCTAGCTCTGATTCATTATCACAGCTTTGATGTGACTAGGTATACTCAATCAATACCTCATTAAGCTGAATCATTTGTGTCTGTGTTGAGATTGTGTGAGGAAAACATATATGAAATAGATTAAGCGGGTGCCACTGGAATACAAATACAGAGATAAAACGCAGACAGAGTTGTGACAATTGTGATATTTTCAGATATTATTTAAGCTGGATACCCTTCTCTACTCTCTGCTCTTTTTAATTGTTATTTCTGTCCTTTTTGTATATCCTCTTCTACTCATTATGCACCTTTATCTTTTCACTAGACCCCTTCTCTCACCTCTCTGCACATTGGAGTTATCTCTCAGGTGGCACAGATGGGGTTGTGGACAAGAACTCTGATAATGTATTCAAATGTTTCCTCCCTGCTAATAACAGAGCCACTAACTAATGTATATGTGCATGTGCATGTGTACAAGATAACCTACAAACCTACAGAGGGCTGACAAGCGTCTAACAGCCGCCGTGACTTTGCTTGAACCCGCAAAATCATTACCATAAAGGACAACACATACACACACAAAAGAAAAAGAAATTGCATTTACCATTTACTGCCTGATCGATGCACTGATTGCTGTTTGGGTCAATATCTGACACTTCATTACTATGTTTGTTCACAAGCTTTGGTCATGAAGTGTGTAAATGTCTGCATTTCTAACTGTGTTGCAATCTAAACAAACTGTTAAGACAACCAGTAGTATGAACAGTAATAGTGGTAGAAAACCATCAATACTTCTGTACATAATCAGGGGTTAAGGGTTAAAAAAAAAATAATTCCACATTTAGCGTATTCAGTGAATACCTGACTTACTAACTGGGTAGAAGGAGCGATTTAACAGTGTCATTGAAGTGTTATAGATAATGGTCATATATATTATATGTAACTAATAGTTACACTAATTATCACACTATCACACTAATTATATTAGTGTGATTTTTCCCTTTTTAGCTAAAAAACAACAATAACCTTATTCAAATCCAGTGATTCAGTATAGGAATGTATTTGGCCCATGGTGAAGCATGATGACACAGTATATATTTATTTTGTTATTCCTCTTTTAAATCAACTCAATGACTATAGAGCAATTAGTCTGTATAGTACACATAAAAAAAATATACACATTATCGATGGGCTTTTTGATACAATGAAAGGCTAATTGATTGAATTTCAGTAGTGAATAAATTTGTGTATTACCTTAAATAGTGAGCGGCACACATACTCGTACACCATATTCTTTAAGCTGGCCTCCAAAGCAGCAATTCGGGATTCAGTAGTCTCTGCTTCCTAAATAAATAAAGACAAAAGGTGTAAAGGGTTGTTAATTTGGTGAAATAACATTGGACTGGGATATTTATGGTCCTTTTTTTTCTGAACTTTGGAAAAGATGTGACCTAAATTTAGTGCAATTTTCCTGTGTGGGTCAGTCTAGATGAATATTTGTTTTATTGTGGGTCTTTGTCATCTGGATATTATGATGCAAGAAAGAAGAAAAAAAAGACAATGTACTAGGGACGTCACTAAAATGATATAAAGAATGTCATAAATTATTTTATTGAGGGAGCCAGAAGAGAGGAAGAGTAAAATGATCAAAAGGAAACAAAAATAGTTAAAACAAGAGAATTAGAGCAGCCAGAGAGAAGAGGAGAAAAATTCCTAATGGATTTTCCTCTTTGTCCTCTTTTCCTCATTCATCCTTTCATCCTACTATGTCCTGTTTCCTCTGCCTGAATTACTGTTCTTTTTTCATGCTGAAATGTCACCACTGTTTACCACAACAAATAGAAATATACTAGACGTGCAAATATGTCATTTCGTGTCGATTTCATGTAGTTGTCTGAGTTTTCTTTTTTGTTTTGCAATCTCAAACATGCAAACAATATCAACAAAAACAAAATAAATGAATACATAAAGTAAGTAAATAGATTTTACCCCTATATACAAACTGAGCATTTTAAACGGAACTAAATCCATACATTTTAATTCTGTCAGTGTTAAGAAAAGTATATTTGTATGATCTAAATAACCTGCATGATGTATTATCCGTATTACTCTCTTTTGCAAAGTGCATATCTTTTGAAGGTTACTTCTGTATGTATTCACCCATACGTCCACACAATAGGAAAAATATGGCACAATTAAGGCATTATGTAAAATATAAAAAAAAAAACACAAAGGAACCACAAGGCATCCATTTTTACGACAAACGCAACAAACGCTCGAGAAAAAACGTGTAAAATGGCACTGTCGAAAAAAAAACAAAAAAAAAACAGGAAGGAGCTGAGGCTGATGGTCGGTTTTATTTATTATCCCCATACTCTTGGAGAGGTTTGTACACAAATACTTCATGTATGGTTTCCAGCAGAGCTTGTGATCTATTAAAATACCCCCAAATTTTGTTTGGGTATCAACGTTTTTGATAACAGAACTCACCATATGTATATTTGTGTCAGACAAGAAGACTGGCAAGTCTCCTCTCAAACTCAGGAACCATGTGCATTTGCTAGTGGCAAAAGGAACTGGCTCTCTCAATTCAAAAAGCATGTCCGTTACACAACAGGAGACTGATTACATAAATCAGTGCAGTATTATTTCTAAACTTAGTGAATGTGTGCTCAGACCTACTTATACAGAAACCCACATACAGAACAGTGGTGACCAGCTGCTGCCTGGTGACATTCTTGGATGACAGCACTGGCTCTAACAACTCACACAGGATTTGGGGAATTAGTGCTCCATCAGTTAGCCCATGTGCCGATGCTTGTGTATGTGTTTTAGTTATTGGGCAGTGTTTAAGGCTCAGATGGAGGAACGCACAGCATGATGGAGAGTCCATGACGCTCTCCAACTGCACAGGTCAGACTGATAAACTCACTTAAAAAAACAAAAATGAGTCAAAATAAATCAAGCTGACCTTTAGTGAAATACGTTTAAAAATAATCTTCATGAAGCCAAGGCAAACTCATCAAAAACAAACAGTTGAACCAGTTCAGATATCCTGTAACGCATGACATACAGTGGTGTCAACACGTCACAGTTTAACCTGCCCATATTCGGTTTTCTAAATACACAACAACAGATTCTATTTCAGACTAAAAGGTTAAGCTGCTTTCACAACGTAAATCAGAAGTTGGTCACGACATTCTGCTGACTAAATACAGATTTCTGATTACAGACATGATTTTCTTTTGCTTGTTTAAATGTCTTATACTGCTACATCTTTCTTATTCAGCACCCTTTCACAGGTTTCTCCTCCCTGGGACATAATTATGCAGTGTTCAAGAAAACACTCTACTGAAGCTCTACTGTGCAATAACCATATTAATATGCAGATATGATCTAGTGTCTGAGGTTAACAATCCCGGTGTGTTATTAACAGATGATTATGTTGTAGATCATCTCCTATAAAATGTAACATTGAATAAACTTTCAACTGCAATACTTTTAAGCATTTAATAAATAATACTGTGCAACATATGTTGTCAGCATATTTTTACTATGTGTGGGTGTTTGGTGTGAAGTTATGATACCCTTTGAGTTAAGGCTAGAAAATTGCCATACTTTTACAAACTGTTTTGTATGAGGACAGCGTGTTAGCTGCTTCCAATTCAAGGGCATTTTGAAATGCAGTTGATTTTTAGAGTCTTTTTAAGAGAGAAGGACATGTTGGAGAATTCACCTTCTTGGCCTGAAGAGCTCTTTGAAACAGGCGCAAAAAAGAAGCAAGACTGAATCGGTACATATTGTT
>CM035795.1:29497281-29509781 GCA_020466265.1 Siphamia tubifer | reverse complement strand
TAAAACTAAAATATTAGAAAAGCAGCCATGCATACACGTAAGATGTAACACTATAAAAGATGGCACATAATAGAATTAACACCACTCTAAAGTAAATACACATGGAATTATTTATATATTAAAAGCTTATAAGCAACAACTGTTTTTACCAAGATTATACTGTACTGAATACCATTGATCCTTAAAGTGAGTGAATAGGACTGAAGAGGGCTGTTTGATGTTACACAGATGTCGTCCAACTTTGCTCAGCATTTAGCATCTACACACGTGTAAAAAACAGCTATTTTAAAATAATAAAAAAAAACTATTCACCTAAGCCATGAATTATGACGCAGCATGCTTTTATGTGTGGTTCTACAGATGTGCTCCCAATTCAGTCTCCCAGAAAAGGGCCTTAAATTAATTCCCCTTTATGCATAAATGAAACCTCAGAGTTTTATTTGCCCTTTCTACATCCTTTTTTGCTTTTTAGCTTTCTTTCTAGAAGCCGGTATTGTCAGAAGTGAGAGGAACAAAGACTATTGATGGAATGAAAGAAAGCTCAACAAATGAGCTCCAACTGGGAAACCACAACCTTTGTTTTGAAAGGTTCATTTCAGTGCCTGTACAAAAAATGTCAAGTGATACATTAAAAAACTTTTTTAAGCACTTACGTCGTTTAATGGACCAGAGTCAGATGAGTAAATATCATTTTTTGTTAGAAAAACATGACCTCTTCCTTAAGTATCTTTATTTATTCACACTTGTTTCTTCACACTTTTCTTTTCTGAGTCATCTGTGGTGCTCCCACACAGTATGCTCATTAAAATCCCTTCTCATAAGTAACTCAGTCCAGTGTACATTCTGTATTTTCCTCTTCTGTTTCTATAGCATTGTTGAAGATACTCTATGGGTATGGATTAATTGTGCAACAAATTGAACTCATCTTTATCTGTGCATTATTTTCAAGCTTTGTCAAACCCAGTGTGTTTGGCTATCTAATGTCAAATTCCCCATAAAACTCATTTCAATTGATGAGTGATTGACTATATACAATTGACAAATCAAATACATATTATATGAAGAACTACATTGCTCCTTGATTATAAATGCGTGAAACGCTTGGATCTGTAAAACACACCATAAACACACACCTGCTGTTTGATTACATTGGTATCATTACAGCAAACAAATTATTTAAAAATGTCAGATTCTATGGTCAATTTTGATTTACTGAATGGGCATTAGGAATGAGCATTATAGAGAAATGGACAGGACAGAGGACAAAGACAACAATTCAGAAATGAATATGGAAAAAGAGGAGCAAAAGCAAAGAACCAATGAAGGAACACTCACTCATTCACTGGTTAATTAGTGATATAACTTTAGCTAGCACATATTTTAGTCATTGTCTATTCTCAGCTTTCATTGGTTATGTCATCAAGGGCTGTAGCCCACAAAGTTGACACATTTCCTCTTTTTATTCCTATTTATACACTTCAGTAATCACAATCACACTGCCACAATCATTCTATGAAAAGAGGTACAAATATTTTATTCTATATTTATGGGCAACTGTGTATTTTTTGTTATCATATAGTTCAGTTGACTGTAACAAAAGCTATATTGATGGTGAGTAGGGCTGCACAGTTTGTTGGAAATTTGTCAGCAATATTGTGAAGCCATTTGCTTTGTTATCATGTAAAATGTCAAGATCTCGGATGGTTTAAAACATGTGTTTTCCAACTGAAGCATACATGTTTGAACTAACCTAAAACAGACAAAAATATAAATAAATTACAAAACAAATTAATTTATATTAAAGTTAATGTCAAATATTGCATATTTTATACAGGACACTTTTCTGCTCAGTGTCACTGAATTTAAATACCACCATACACATGCCAGACCATTAAACTGTAGCCTTTTGTGATTACATAATTCATAAGTCTTGTTACAAATGAGATTCAATTAACTGTGCAAATCTACTTGTGAGTGACAAAAGCTACTTGGGGAAAGTGAGCCCAAAGTTTGCAGATGATGGATATATTTGTAGTTCATGACTGACTGGAAATGTTTTTCTCCTAACATGAAGTTCAGCCGAAAAGCTCCATGGAGTAAAACACTCTAAAAATCATCCCTGCAGATTAGCTTTCTACTGCCCTAACCCCAACAACTACAAAATAACTGAAGATACTGAAGCAGTGCTTTTACTTCTGGCAAAGTGCAATAAAAAGAATGTGAGTAGAGATACTTGAAGGAGTGATAACATAATTGTACACTACTTCAACAAATGAACAGTAAATGGCAAAATCCGGAATAAGTTAAAAAAGAACCTCTGTTGTATTTTAACACATAATAAAGAGCCTACTAGATGCTAAAATACTCACATTTCAAAATATTTTATTATTTTGATAACATATTAATGTATGTTTGAGTTCTACGCTAATCAAGACAAAAAATTTGAAAATGAAATCTGCTCAAATTAAATCACAGGACAGCGATTGGAGGAGATCACTTTATAAAGAAACTTCCATATATATATATATATATATATATATATATATAACATAATAAATAATAATAATAAAATATATCATCTATATACACTTTTCACCAAAGCTTGAAAATTGAATGTAGACTAATTTTTATGAAGTCATATAGGTGCGATCAGTTAATGTGTCCGTGTGTGTGCGTGTGTGTGTCTGCGTGTGTGTGTGTGTGTGTATACCCTGTGCAATCAAGTCCCTCCTCAGCAGTGGATAGAGTACAGGTTCAACTCCATCCATCTCTTGGATGATGAGAGTTTTTCCAAATCGAACTGCCAGTTCCAGGGATGTCATGAAGTTACTATCCTATAGGATGCAAACACATAGTTGCATTACTGAAAGTTTATAACCAATCAGAGCTCATCATCTGAGACAGTGACATATTTCTCCCATCATGTTACATTGTCAATTGGTTGACAGTTATGCCGTGTTATGTAACAACCAAAAGCAGTAATTTTACACAACTAAAATGACTCACTGGCAGATAGAGATGTGAAGAGCACAATAAAGATCTTACATATTAAGAAAGGTGTGCAATCGCATCGTGGTACAAAGTAGAAAAATACCCATTCCAACCAAGATTGAAGACTCGATTAAAATCCTGCATACTGCATGTCGAAATGTTTGTATTAAACAAACATGTTTGTGTTAAACAGCGATGATTTTAAAATGAATACAAGGCAATTAGAGATAGCAGACCTCTGCCAAGGATTGATATGGCGTCATGTGACGTCAACACGTGATGTGATCGAGCCATAGATGTCGACTCATCTGATGTCCGAAGGTGAGATGATGTGAATGCAAAAAACCGCGACATTCTATCTTGTCTGAATTCAGAGATATTACCACTGATGTGTTTTAGCTGTTGACCTTTAGTGTGACCTTCAACTTTGACCTTCATTGTTCAAAATCTAATGGGTCCTTCCTTGACCTATCATTCCCGAAATTTTCATCAAAATCCATTCAGAACTTTTTGGTAATCCTGCTGACAGACAGACAGACAAAGGGACCATGAATTTAATACCTCCTTGGTGGAGGTAATAAAATAGTCAAAACTTCATCAACCAACTAGGGTGACCAGATGAGGTTGGATGAAATTCGGGACGGGGGGTTGGCGTTGTGCTGACGTACATAGTCAATAAAAATATATGAATTTCCAGCCTTGTCAAATTAATGCTATTCTAGTCTATCAATATTAATCAAATATCATTAATACAAGCGGACAATACACATACAAATGTTTCCTTAAAATAGGCCTAATGTTGAATGTGGAAACCTGGGAAGTTGAACGATTACACAATATGATAATAATGAAGCTGCACTTCAAATGTCTTCAAGTCTTCATTAATTTACTAGGCCTAATCTCAATATTAATGAAATGCTGCCACAGCAAGCAATAAACATAGGCCTACAAATGTAAATACATTAAAATAACATTGTTGAACGTGGAAAGTAGAAAAATAACACAATAATATAATAAAATAACATTATGGGTATAAAACAATGACATCTAATAGCAAATGTAAATACTGTATGATTAGATAATATAAGTTTTAGGGCTATTTAAATTATTTTCGCTATATGATCACACCATTTAAACCAGATTTAGATGTTGTGAAGTTCCAATTAATGACTGCTGATGCTCCTGTGCTTTCAGTTCTGTGGTCAGCTTTGTCCCCATCCTCAACTTGCGCTCTCTTCCATTTGTTGGCGCTCTTCATCTGCCATGTCACTATTGTCAATGAATATTCGCACCGGTCACTGTTCACTTTTACTGTAGCAATCAAATAGAACTAGAATGTGATAGAAAATAGATCCATTGTAGTCGGGGATGAACACAGACATTTAAACATTCGGGCCTGTGGAATCAGCCTCAGCAGCAGTAGGGAAATCTTTAAAATGTTTACCAAATCATGTCATTATTTGGTATAAATTAAATTTTCGGGACATGTACAGACAGATTAGAGATTCGGGACAACAGTTTAGAATATTGGACTGTCCCAAATTTTTCAGGACAACTGGTCACCCCACAACCAACACAAAAAATCTTAAGAAATGTAATGAAATACTTCAAAGCAACGTTGTCAACAATCCTTGACATTACACTTTATTGATCCCAAACTGGGAAATTGTCGTGTAGCAGCAGTATGATAAATAGAAAAAAAATTGGAAAGCTGGCTCCTGAAACCGTAATAGGAACTTTATCAATAACATGAAACACAATTCCTTCATTACCACACAGTTTAGCAGCAATTTCATGTGTAATCCTAACATACCTGTTGGTTGATAACCTCCAGTCTGTGCTCTTTCAGATGTGTGCAAAGCCACTCTGTAGCACGGGATGATGGATCAATCAGAAATGGACAGGCAACACTCTGAAACAAAGATAGCAAAACATTGTAGTCGGTGAAGGACTCGGTTACTGAATGACATTGATGAATGTGTGTGTCCTCATGAAGTTCAGTGCTGTCACAAAGTGGTGATGACTATTGACCACTAGCCACTATACCAGGCTGAAAGAAGAGTCGCTACCTTCTTCTCTATTTCATGGTCTCTTGCTCAAGGATTCTCATTCACAAACAAACCCTTTCAAACCTTCAATTTTCCACAGGTGTTTTTAATCACATTGTTCTTTTCTGTGCGCATCAATCACATGTGCACACAGTACTGTATGTATGTGTGTGTGTCTCTTATGGATAGACAGTGTGGATGGTGTAGACATATCAACAGCCATCAATAGCATCTGCAGCACCATCCAACTATGGCTCGAGACACATTATAACTTCTTTTCCTGAAAGGGATGAACTACGAAAATTTGACATTTGTTTTAATTTGTTTATATTTGAGAGATAATATTTCAACATGAGACTAAACAAGCCAAACAAAAAAGCTCAGTGTGTTTGTGTTGGCAGATGTGTGTTCATGTGAGTACTTACAATGAGATCCTTCCTCCATTTTAACTATGTTTAAATGTGGATGATAGTATGAGTGCATATGGTAAAAAGCTTTAGACACACAAAGGTGGTGAAGGAAAAAACTTATACTAGACACAGTACGAGGCTAAAAGTTCTAAAAAGGATGAATGGTGGAACATATTTTCTTACCCGTAGCTTGAGTGCATTGATCTGAAGGCAGCAGTGGTAAAACAACATAATACAATCAAATGGAGGACAGATGAATGACAATAAGAGCAGATTTTTTTTACATGATTTGTTAACAGATGTGTGTTTAAATGGCTATTCTTAAAGTGCATACAACACATAAAACAATGACATAATATATATAGTATATAATGTGAATGATATGCAAGGGAATAGTAATGGAAATATAATGTGCTCTTTGACTCCTGAGACATTGTTTCAATGAAATTAGCTCCTTTGAATTTGGATTTCAGGAATCCATCTACTTCTAATATCTGGCAGTTGTTTTGCTTTATTGTGTGTTTTAAGTGCCAAAACAGGTTGGAATAATAAAAAAAAACACAAAGAAGGAGTTAAGTTTCACAGGTTTGTAGAATATTTAACATAAACTGAATTGTAACAAAATAAACAACAAGTATCTGAATTTGGGCCCAGTAGTCTTTGCTTCGGAGCTGTTTTGTTCTCTATCAGTTCAGCTGCTTTTTGGAAACTTCAGAAAAAACAGAGTAAAAAAAAATTGCAAAAATCTCGACCACACTGTAAATAACAGTAAAAACAAGAAAAACATTGTTAAAAAAAAGCACAAATTAGATATTTTTTATAGTGAGTCGGTCTCACTGACTCCTCTGTGATTTGCCACCCCATTAAACAAGGAGGAGGAGGGGGGGGGGGGGCATGTTCAGGTCTACAGAAAGTGCAAGGTATATTCCACAGGTGCCAAACATGTGGCCCGGGGGCCAAATCCTGCCCACCAAAGGGTCCAAGGGCCCTTGGGATGAATTTGTGAAATAAAATATGTACAATCCTTTCAGTTCAGGTTCCACATTCAGACCAATTCAACCTCAACTGGGCAAGAGCAGTAAAATACTAACATATAAATAATGACTACTGCAAATTTTTCTCTTTTTAGATGTAAATATTTTGACCTACTTACACTAAAACTAAATATAATTATTCGAGACACATGAATAACCAGAACAAATATGAATAACCTGAAATATCTTAGGAGAAGCGAGTGTAATTATTACAACAAGATTCTGCTAAATGTTACTAAATGTTTTCTGTATTTGCAGCCACAAAGTGATCTGTAAATTACAATGTAAATGTGGAAATCATAAACTGAGGCAGAACATTGTTAATTACATATTTTTTTCAGTTTGCTAATGTTGTTCACATTGTTTGAAAGGATATTTTGCACATGTAAACACTTTGATATTGTAATGACACCTTTTTACTCTAAAACATTTGTCTCTATATATTGTTTATTGTACGGGTTTGGCCTCACGTGACTGTCGCCAGACGATATTTCACAATACAATACCAACTGAACACTGCTCTGTTTTCAAAGGAGGGGCTTTATCTAAAATCCTTGCATGTGATTGGATTAAAAATCTGCCCGTCTCTTGACTGACGCGCCGCTTCAGCCACTCACGTTGAAGTGAAGTCGCTTAACCGGCGTCAGGTATATACACATCAACAGAAGGGGTTTAAACTTACCATTTATGCGTGACGTTTATTTATAACCTCGTCTACTATGACGTCCACCAAGTTATTCTGATAAACGTCGGAGGAAAGCATGGTTTTCCATTTATCCATTCGGGGCTACCGAACACTAGCTGCCAACATCCGTTGCAGATGTGGTTGTCATTTCTTCCTCCCAGTTCCATTATTGTCAGCCCAAGTTTACCAGCCTCTTTGACTTGATCCTCTACCAACACAACCAGGTGAGGGATACCACAATAACCATGGGCTTCTGCACTTTATCCACCAGTGGGGCCATCTGATAGATCAAACTCTTGCCAAACCCGGTCGGAAGAAAAGTGAAAACGTCATTTCCATTAACAAACCGGTAGAGCAGACAAAACAGTGGAAATAGTTGACATGGACACTCGAATACCGAACGCACGCGGCCGTTATTGTATCTGAAAAGACTACACTGCCGTCGCTTCTGCTTAACGTCACACCAGACACAACACGTCCGGGTAGTCCCACCCTGTGATACTGACTGGCTCCTTCGTTTGGAAACAGAATTGATCCCCGTGCTACTCAGACGGTTGTGTGAGCATAGCGTAATGCAGCCAGATGACGTAAATCACGTTAGGTCTGTCCCACTTCAGATCAAATTTAGCTTAATACGGTCCCTGAACTAAGTTTGACACCCCTCGTCTATTCTATCAGTGAGCTTTGATTTTTTTCCTATGGAGTAAATGGTTACATTTTCATGAATATTTCAAATAAATCCTACATTAAGAATGCTCAGGTGATTTAGGGCCACAATGGAAACACGTGTATTTTATCACTTTTTTGTGCTACCCTATAAATTTTTAATGTAATTTTTATTAGCATTATCTTTTTACGAATAAATCAAATCAAATAAAGTGTTAATGAGATGGTTAAACCCCACTGATTCTATACATAAATATATAACACCAAAGTACAGACAGAAAAGAAATTACAATGACATATTGATGCCTAACCTGTAGGATGACTAATGCATTCTCCATGGAAAGGTCATCGGACGGCAGCCCTTGGCTCTTCCAGATTAACTGCTCACTCTCGGAGCATAGGAATGACCGCAAGTCAAACTCTGAGACAAGTAAACAACAAAACAAATGTACATGTTCATTTGATGCTTCATTTTACATATCGGTTTACCTGGAAAGCACTTATCATTAAAATCTACTTAATTAGTGCACGTAATTTACCAATAGAAGTGTGGTATTTAAATATAGGAATCAGAAAGAGTAATGAGTACAGTTGATTGCAGAGGAGTTTGACAAATACAGGTCAAACAATTAATGGAAATCATTTCACATTTGACAATAAATGGAAATGAAGTAGTACAGTGAGAATAATGACTATTTGTATGGGAGGAGGGTGTCACTGCAGTTCATCACAGGTCAATTTAACAATATTCCACTTATATAGTGGTGTTGAAAAAACTGGCTATAATGGCTGATCATAACTGGCTGAGCTGCACATGAAACTGGTGAAATAACTTGGGAAGTATATCTAATTCTGAACACAGATTTTTTTTGTTTGTTTTTTTAGTGATAGTTAACAAGACATTGTGGACAGAGAAACAATAACAAAACATAAACAAAGGGTAAAACAAACACGTTAAAGCCAGCTACTTCCCATTGTCCTAGCCAAAGACTGTGGCCATTTTGAATAGTGTTCTCATGTATCCTCCAGGCTGATTTGGGAAACATACTACTATAAGTAATTCATATACCTTTTACATACAAAAACCTTTGTATGCATACACTATGAATTAATATGTATATTAAATATGTATCAAAAAGTAGTATGTAAACAGTCAAATGTAACATAATAAAAAGGGAAACCAATGAGAAAAATGAGAACTGCAGAGGATAACATAGGAATTATAAATAAGGGGGGTGGCAACATGTACTAGTGATGAAACCTTTACCACAATATGTGAGAATAGAAATCTTCTGTGTGGATGAATGTGTAACAGTAACTTATCTGAAGTTACTTGATATTCACGTGGCCAGGGATTGTGGTTTTGAGTTAGAAATTAATTCTTCATCGACCACCCGCTTTTTCCTTCCTCATATATTCACTTATCAAAGTTGCTGTATTCTTCTTGTATGCTGTATTCTGCTAGATCATTCAATACTGAAACTTGTCTGTCTCAAAACATAGTTTTTGCTGAATTGGCTTCCATCTGTGTGTCTGAATTTGCTCACTTTTAACAATAACTTAGCATACACACCAGCCTGCACTATATAGCAACCTGTATACTTGAGGATCCAGATAGGATGAGCTCGCCTCATTATACCTGGCAAAATTAATTTGATATAAACAATATGTTTATGTTTTTCAGTGTTGAGATAAAAGTCTCTTGGTCTGCCAAGTGACCATCAGTCGTCTAGAAAACACACCTAAGCACACCTAACGAAATCACTGAGGGAGAAACTGAAGAGCAAGAAAAGTCAAGACAGATGCAAATAGACCTATACCAATGAAGAGGAGTTCTAACATTCCTCCATGCTACCATAGTGTGTCTCTTTTTATTGTGGTATTTATTTGAAGAAACATCAGGAATATATAATAATCATTATTTTTAAAAAGAAAGAAAAGAAGAGGGAAAAAAGCCATGTGAAGTTGATTTACAGCAACTTAACATACATTTTTTTTTTTTTTTTTTTTTTTACAATACTTAATTAATCTAAAACCACTGTAAACTACAGCCTCTTGGGACATATTGCTTTAGTCAGTGCTCAGTTTCAGCAGAATGCACAGACTTACAAATGTTGTATACAGAGTCTTCTTAACTTATAGACATGCTGTGTGGGAGTTTATGCTGTTTAGTATGAGTTTGCATATGCAGGTAGAGTAATGTGTGTTTACTTTCAAGTCCAGACTGAGCCATCCATGTCTCCAGACAGTGTTTCCTACGGACTTCAGGGGCTGCAGACAGATAGGTGATGAAGGCTGCAGCAAGCATGGCCCTGCTAGGAAGGGTATCCAACTCGATCTTTATCTCTGACATCTAGGAAGAAAAAATCAAGAATTAAATAACCATTTGTCTGGCATAATTGCCAAATTCCATGAGATTTAAAAGACAGCATAGTATAATTGGAAGGACCATGTAATCTCTAGATATATAGAGTATATTTGTTTGCCTACTGAACTCATGAAATGTGCACATTTCTGCACCACTAACTTTGGACCCTTCTATTTATGTTTCTCTGTTTCTTGAAAACACTCAAACAGCTTTGAGACTTCAACATATACAGTAGCAAACTAAAGCCACCAGACTATATGCAAGTTAGAGTTAGACAAATGTGTATGTATGTGTATGTGTGTAATTGCAAGCATATGGAAATACGTGAGTAGAGAGTCAACTGGCTCTTTGTTGGGGGCCTTGAGGGAGGCTGCGCATGTGAGGGTGTGTGTGCAAGTATGTGTGTCAAGAGGAGATTGAGTGTTTTAATTAAGGTGCAGACAGATGCTGTGGAGAGGAGTAAAAACAGCCAGAAGGGACCTAAGACACACAACTCGTGCACACACACATACACCTCCTGTTGCTCTTACATGGTAAATGATCGTCTTTCTGAGTAAATGTGCATAACCTCCCACACCAATACACACAGCAACACCCATACATCAAACTACCTGTGCATTCCACCGTGTGTGTTCCCCATCCAGTTGTGATATGAGCTGCTGGGCAGCAGTGATCGTGTCCTGAGCTTTTGTCACTTCTGCCTCCAGCTTAGCAGCCTCAGCAGTATGACACTGAAACCTAAAGTAAAGGCAGAAGGGAAAGGCTAGTATATATTTAACATATGGAGATGTGTCCGAGTTATCAAATGACATTATTTATGAAAAAAGAAAACCCAATCGCAATTATAATTTTTTTATTAGTATCACAGGTCAAACACAGTTTTAAGAGCTAGGAGAATAGATATTAACATAGAAGAAGGCATACTTCTCTTTCAGTTCATTGACTTTGGCTCCAACAGAGTTGAGTTGGTCTTCTAACTTATTTTTTCTACTCTCCGTTTTCCTCAGGTTCCTGCAAACAAAATAATCAGAGTATCTAAAACTGCATCTGCTTTAGTGTATATTAAACTGTATAACACACTTTCTATATAAAACATAATATACCTTATTTGCACTAATGGAATGTTTTCACCCTGTAAAGCCTGAACCATTAAATCTTTGCCAGAAAATTCAAGGTCTTTGAAACTGGAGTCTTTATTTGTATCATATTTGATACGTCTGGTTTCAATACTCCAATAGTATTTTTTAAACAAACATAATAGATCACAAACATGTTGTAAACAAATAGGTAATTCCTTTTAAAAATTAACAAAGTTCTGCCTCCTTTCTCATTAATGACAATGTTGTAGTGTCACTGGAGAGGCCTCTGGTGAACAAATTCCTCCCCCTGGTGGATAATCCATGTATTGCATGTATCTAATTGTATACATCAGGTATTTCCAATTTAAAAAGATGTCACACTGATCATGGAGATGGCCTCAAAACTCATGTATTAAATATGGTTAATTTGGCACCATAGGGTAAAAGTTGCAGAATGCTGTTAAAGCAGCAATCTTGTGTCAGCACTGAATTGCATTAAAAGTATTGTTCAAAGTATAAACTCATTTAATAACCAGAGCAATGTCTTCTTGTGTAGAGCTTATAAAAAGGTAAGTGATAGTGATGAAGACATCTAAAAAAACATTCCAAGAGATGTGTAGGTGCATGCGTGTGTGTTCCTACTCCAGCAATCCAGCCTGTTCTCTCGCCAGTGGCTCTATTCTCTCTAGGACATGGGAGTACTGGACATTAGCTTTGACCCACGCAGCCAGAGGGGCAGCTGCTGCACTTGCACGCTTTGCATTCTGACCATAACAAACAAAATCACAAGTCACAGCCAACTTTTTTTAACAATAATCATAATACCTTTGAAAATCCTATACAGAACTACACATCTAATTGAACTTCTGACAACAATGCAGTCTGACCTTGGGGTCAAAGGAAGTCTTGTTTCTGTTGAGGAGCTCTTCCACGCTCTGGCGAATTTCTGGGGTGATATTCCTGGCCTCAAACGTAGCTATATCTTCTCTTACTCCACGTTTGGCCAGGAAGCTAAAGGGTGAATAAAATAAACATAAAGTAGTAGTACTCCCCAAAATCAGGAAACACTGATTGCTGCAAATTTGGAACATATCATTTGAAACAATGTAAATATCTGAAACACTTGAATAGAAATGTATCCCAACAACATTTGTCTTGTCTTCTCATCACATGCTGAAACCTCTTGGAGGTGAACAAAATAATACACATTCTTTCTTCT